>VUQI01000342.1:0-21627 GCA_015106735.1 Paratilapia polleni | reverse complement strand
TTTCAGTAACTAAAATGTTTTTCCACACCTAGTCTTAGTTAGGGGTAATAACCTTGCCGTGGTTACGTCCATCTTTTATATACAGTCTGTGGATTTCCCAGAGTTGAAAGGCACTTAAACCTTTTATTTTTTGTCACGTGTGTTTCGTTTCTGAGCCGACATAAACGGTAAATTGATTTGTGAACCTGTGAAAGTGCACTCACGCAGAGCACATTCGGGGTATTTTATTCATTTAGTTTGACTCGTTTCACGTGATTTCTGCAGTCTTTGTTATGTAGCAGCATTCGGTCCTCACGCTCTGAGCGTAACGGTGCTCTTTGGGTACGACTCTCATTTACTATATGCTGAAGTGAAGCCTTTTTTATTCCTGCTCATAAAATCAGAACAGCCTCATTGGAAGCTTATATTTAAATGTTCTCCTGACCTCAAATGTATTTCCTGGTTATGACCTGACGGTTTTGTGTTGTGCCTCTCGTATTACAGAAGAAACGTGTCCTGCTTGTTGTGAATCTGACCTGATAGTTTGGTTTCAGAATATACTGACTGGTCTGTTCAGACTTTTACTTCCTCTTTGGTTTGGTTTGTTTGATGAAACTTACAGATTGCACAGTCGTAAGGTGCCAAATGTGCAAGGCCTATACAAGAAAAAGAATCACATGACATGTTTCATTTTGCCAAATAACTCAGGTACAAAAACAGAACGTGCAGATAATGTGAAACTCTTCTGTAAAGCTTCTGTTATGCAAATTAAATAAAGGTGTAAAAAAAAATCTATAAACTTTGCCTTAAACACTCATTGGGAGACTTTAAGCTGAAATAGTCTGTTTTTCACATAAATAACTGATCCCAGTGACAAGCCCACAGAGAAATATCACATGACTGCACCTCCTCTCACCTTTCTGTTTTTACTCTGTAGCTTCATCAGTTTGGCTTCCATAACAGAGTTCATTCCTGTGTCTGCTTAAAACAAACTTTAAAAACCCATCAGGTGCTTTCTGCTCAACAACAAAGAGCAGAATAAATTAACATGTAGCTGATGAACACAGTGGATTAATGAAAACCTAAAAGAGGAGCTGATTTTCCTTATTAGCTGATGAACATGAAACATGAACATGAAAGCTTGTTTTTCTTGGAATTAACATTTATCTGGAGGACAAACTCGACTCCAAATTAACCTCAGAAAAGCATCAAATCTGCAGCCGTTACTTGAACTGCAGTCTTGCTCGCTTTCATGTGCAGCTCGCGCTCCTTGTGTGGGCTCACGTCAGTAAAACAGTGACAGGAATGAAAGAGAGCTGAGCATATATGTCACATCCTTTGGATTTTCAACAAAAAAACTGATAAGGAATCAGTCCACAAGCTGTTAGAGGCAGCCAAGAGAGTCGTGGAAGGCCACATTTTTTATATTACGATTTGTTCAGATAAGCTAATGTGCATCTGTGAGACAGTATGAGTTACAGTCCTATACCTGAGCAGTCAGTTTGTTTCTGCTGCCCTCAAGTGACCAAGAAATTACTGAAACTATTCAAACACAGAATTCTTTGTGAAACTTACAGTCATGGCCAAACGATTTGGCAGCGGCACAAATTTTCTATTTCACACTTAAACTTTTTTACATGTTTCTGTGATATAGTGAAGAACAATCGTAATAATTTCATAGGTTTTAGAGCTTTTTATTGGGAAATACAGATGCAAAGAGTCAGTGTTTACTGTGTAAACTGATTGATGGCGAGCCATTCCTGCCTTATCAGAGTTTGTGAGCTTCTGCTTGTCCACTCGCTTTTTAAGGACTGACCACAGACTCTTGATCCAATTAAGATCTGGGAAGTTAACCCGATGATCTCTGATGGAGCTCCACCATGCTAGAAAGTGCACAGACTGTCACCAACCTGTTCCTGGATTGTTAGAAGAAGTTGGTCTTTGAGGATGTTTTTAGTACAGTCTGTCCACAAATGGATCGCCATCAGCCAGGATTCGAACCAGAAGTTGATGTTACAGAGAACTGCAGAAGTTATGAAGGAGGTTCAACACTGTACATACTGACTCTTTGTATAAATTTGATTTATTTGCCAATAAAAGTCTTTGAAACTTATGAAATGCTTATGATATTTCTTCATTATATCATGGAAACATAAAAAAAATAAATAAATAGAAATTGACGTGGTATGAAGTGTACGAAACGCAAAATTTGTGCCACTAACAAAACTTTCGGCCGTGAATGCAGGACAGTGAAAGCGAGACATTTATGTACGTTAAGCGTGTGTGGCTTAGCTGAAGAAAAAGAGGCATTTCACATATTTCTGTGGACCAGTTCGTTTTCAAGAGTTTTCAGGGGCTGTAAAGATAGTAACAACACTTTAATGATCCTCAGTTACAAACAAATGAAAAAACTGTGAGTTCACGATGTTCATTCACCCACAACGTGACAATATACAAACGTACAGTGAATATTATAGGAACATTTTAATGTTTATTCACATATAAGATTTACAACTGATGGTGCATGCTGACAGTAATTATTAACAGGACTGGCATTCACTTTAGTTTGTACGTTCTTAAGCTGCGTAAAGTGGATATGTCAGCTCCATTTTTTTATTTCACAGATAAATCAATATATTTTCTGAAAAAAATGTCATTCTAATATGAAAATCTTTTTTTTTTTGCTCAACACACAAGTAGTTTCATAAAAACATAAAATTGGCATACAGTCATAGCATACACAAAAATATACATTTGCTGCATACACTGTACACGATTTGACACATGATACTGATGATAAACGTGGTGTATAAATGTGGGCATTTAAAAAGTGACACTCCTTCATGTACTGTAAAGTTCTCGAGTAGCTCTCGTATTACTGGACCTTTTTGTCTTTGTCAGCCACCACTTCAGACAGATCCTCCGGTTTTATGGATTTCACTTTGGCCTCCATCGCTGTGACCCTTTGCTTCATCTTTGCCGAGGTGGACGTGAACTCCACCATCAGCTGGGCGAACTTGCTCTGCATGGCATCCAGGTTGTCCTGCAGTTTGACGATCTTCTCCTCCAGGTCTTTGGGGTCGGCGCCGGCGTTCGCGACCGCCTCGTCAATCAGGTTGTCTTTCATCAGGATGGCTTTCCCCTTCTCTTCCAGAGCCTTCTTGGCATCTGGATACTCAGTGAGCGCTTCCATCAAGTCGTCCTTGGACAGGGCAAAGAGGTCAGAGTAGCCTACGCTTCTGATGTTGGCTGTTCTTCTGTTGCCTGCTTTACTGCCCTTGATACCCAAGATACTGATTTCCCCAAAGTACGCGCCATCACTCAGCACTACAAACTGAGTCACGCCATCATCGGCCACCACTGCCAGCTTCCCTTCCTTGATGATGTACATCTCCCTGCCAATATCCCCCTTCTTACAGATGTAATCTCCAGGGCTGAACACTTGTGGCTGCAGCTTGAGCACCAATTCGATCAGCAGACCGGCTTCACAGTCCTGGAAAATCCGCACTTTCTTCAGCGTATCCAAATGCACATTAATGGCTATCTCAGCTTTTAGCTTGTCCGGGAGAGATTTTAAAACTTCCTTTTCATCACAGGTTTTCTTCTCAGTCCACAGGTAGTCGAACCACTTGATCACCCTGGCCTCCAGGTCTTTGGTGACCTTTCGAAACTGCATGTACTGTTTTATGGAGTCAATCTTTGCCTGGAACTCAGCACGAGAGGCATTCATGTTGGAGATCATCGCACCAACGTTACCGACAATACTAGCAAAAATCAGCACACCGGTGAGGAAGTCGGCAATGACGAACAGATACTCAACATCCCTGACGGGTGGAGGGGTCTCTCCAATTGTGGTGAGGGTCAGCGTAGACCAGTACAGGGAGTAGATGTACTTTCTTGCCAAGCGGCCATGCTCTGGGTGGCTGATATTGGGGTAAACCCAAGTGTCCGACCCAAAACCGATGGTTTTCGAAATGGCAAAGAATAAACAAGCATTCCAGTGGATAATAACAAGGATATAAAGTACAAGATTGCTAATACGGAACATGTTTGGAAAGCTGGTTCTGGTTTCAGTCCGCTCGAAGAACTCAAAAAGCCTTGAGAGTTTGCAAAGGCGGTTTAATCTGAACTCCGGGTTGTGGATTCCATATTTCAGAAACAGCAGATCAGTGGGTATCATTGAAATCATATCGTATTTGAACTGAGAAATAGTTCTGTATTTATCTCTCAGTTTTTTGGCATCTTTTACCAGCAGGCCTTGTTCCAGGTAACCTGAGGGACAAACACCGAATCAGAAGCCAAAAGGTAAACTGCAATAGACCCTAAATGACATACAAAAAAACTTATTTCTGTAAATGTTTTCAGGAATCTGACCTGTTCTTGATCTGACAAATGTGTCTGCGCAGTAGATGAAGTCTGAGGTGTAGTCCAGGATGAGCCACAATTTTAGATACGACTCCTGGAGTTCATTAAAGCAGGCCCTAAAACACAAGGAGAAAAAAAATGAGTCAATACTCCTTTGGGTGAAGAATTATTAATACGTGAAGCATGCGCTACCTCGTTATGATCATCATCAGGTTATAAAACACCGGGCCTGCGATGACGGTGAGCCATCTGTAGTACTGATCCGTGGCTGGATCCATAATCCAGATTTCTTTCCTATAAACAGCATACCATCAGTGTTTGTCAGGTTTACAGATGTAAAAGTGACAGACGTGTTTTCTGTGATTAAATCTACCAGCCACAGCAGACTCCGTGAATCTGATGGGTACTTACGGTGGCTCTTCTTTCTTTTTATCATCTTTCTTATCATCTTTCTTATCGTCTTTTTTCTCGTCTTTTTTCTCATCCTTCTTCTCGTCTTTCTTCTCGTCTTTCTTTTCCTCTTCCTTCTTGTCCCCATCCTTTTTCTCTTCATCTTTTTTCTCCTCCTTTTTCTCATCTTTTTTAATCTCCTCTTTTTTGTCCTCTTTTTTGCTAGGGATTACAAGTTTAGTGTTTTTATAATGATGAAAAGGGGCCGAGGTGGTCTATGAAGGACTGCTAAAGGACTAGCAAACTACATTAAAGGGGGGTCTACAAAGATATTTCATTTGGATTCATGGCGGTGTTGGAAGATCTGGTGCAGGTCATACTTTTGTCCAGCAGATGGCATCATACTACAGGTAATCCCTGTTAATTTAAGGACACATGATGCCTGTACAGTTCCTAATCTGGACTTCTCCTAAATTGGATCAGAATAACCCACATCATAACTTTCAACAAGAACCTCTGAGGCAGGTGAAGGGTTGCTAATGCAGGAGGAACGACAGAGCGGAGAACGTGAAGACGGGGTTTGAAGGGTTTGGTACTACGTACTTTTGTAGCTACAACACATGACGATAATGTCCAGCACGATTAATGACTGATTCTTCTTTGTATTTTCTGACACACACTTACTCGTCTGTGTTGTTGCAGTTATTCATGTTGTAAGCAGCCAGCGGCCACTTACTGGCGAGACTTTGGAAAGAAACAAAGGAAAACTTTTTTTTCTTTTTTATTTTGCAAAGTTAACCTTGAGACTTCTCACTCATCATACAAATATGCAGAAATTTTATGGCAAACTCCCTCTCCTCTTTTTCTTCCTATAAAGACACTTTGGCAATTCATCTTTAGTTTGCATAAGTTTCTTCAATCGTATGTTGTCTGGGGGGGGTAGCTAAACCACTTGGGGTGCTAACAGAAGGATATTAAGTTTGTGTTTGAATTTCAGTGATTATTTTTCATGGGTTTTTTCCTAAAGATTTTGGTTATGCTCTAACTCGTGTTCTCCCTGATCTACTGTGGACCGGGCAAAGTGAAAAAGGTAGAAGCAGAGAAGCAGCAGGAAATGTGTCGCATTGCTGGAGCAAATTTTCCTGTTGTCTGTGACTTTAATTTTCTAGATCCTTCCAGCCTTGTTTCAGACGTTAAAGCATTGATGTATTGGTTCATACTCTAATGTAAAAACATGCAAATTCAAATAGAAATCAATGAGCATTTAAAGCATGTAAGCCCAAAATGATATTGTAAACTGGGGGGGAAAAAAACAGTCCATAAAATGTTTAAAAATCTGTTATTTGAGAAAAATGTTATGATTTTGAATTTGATGCCAACAAAATATTAAAAAGTGGAACGGGGGGAACAAAAGATTGGAAAACGTGTGTGATTATTTTTAAAAACATTTAAAAACAAGGTTAATTAGCGCTCTGATTGGGTATGAAAGGAACATCTCTGAGAAGCCAAGTCTTTTAGACAGCATGGACAAATTACAATTAAACAATTACAAAATGTTGCAAAGGATTTGGGGATTTTAGAGAAGCCATGTTGAATGTTGGTGATCTCGGTGCAGCTGGCACTGCATTGAAAATGTGATTGTGAAGTGGAAATCACTGCATGGGCTCAGGAACACATCTGAAAACCACTGTCAGCAAACAATCCACCGCTGTATCCACAGATACAAGTTAAAACTCTAACGGGTAAAGAAAAAACATATATATGTAAAGAGATTCAGAAACTCTGCCACCTTCTCTGGGTCTGTAAAACTGTTCAGTGGTCTAACCAATCAAAATATTAAATTTGTTTTGGAAATCATGAACGCTGCAAGACCACAGCCTCAGCCTTGATGGGTAACGGATGGAGCAACATGCAGCCATGCAGACTATTTATTTAGTTGATTATTTTTCAGGTAAAGTTCTGCTTATTTCTCCAAGAAAATGCCAAACCACATTGTGGATGTATTACAACAGCATGGCTCTGCAAGAAAAGAGTCCAGGTGCTAAACAGCTAAACATCTGGCACCTTATGAAACAAAAAATAAACCATAGGAGGTCCTGAAATGTTGAGCAACTAAAATCCTATCAAGCAAAAATGGCAAGACTTTCACAGCGGTAAACACATCCGAGTTGTAACTTTTTTACAATATGTTGCTCCAAAATTGGTATATATTTTTCAAAAATCTCCAACATTTAGTCTTATTTAGTGAAACTTAATTTTTTTGAAACAGGGTCATGAGTGACATGTCCTACATGTTCAGTTTTGTTTTAAATCATTCTGACAGTAGAAACCAAAACTGCTGGTGCTCCAGAACATTCGACTCAAAGAAACTGACCGCTGCCATTCCTGCCCCACCGTGCTTACTTTCTCCTGCGGTTTGCGTCGTGTAGGCCCGCAGACTGAGCGTTGCTGTCTCGACTGGACGTGTCTTTGAGCTCTGGGCCTCTGAAGCGCTCGAGGAAAGAGTCGTGCCTCTCTTGTTCGGGTTTCACTCTGTGAGACGCCCAGTTCCGCAGCATGAAGAAGAAGTAAGACAGCCTAGAGAGTCAGCGGGAGGTAAAAAGTGACACCAGTCTAGGATAGGAACCACTAATAGTCATATCAACTCACTGTAAAGGTAACTACTAATGGTGGAAGAAATGTTTAGATCATTTACGTAGAAATTATCAGTAAACTCTTTAAATAGTCCTACTGATTCATGCTGTTTGTAGCTGGTCGAGGGGTAGAGTCAGTCCAGGTCATGGAAGTCTAAAGTGCTTGAGTCAAAGGCAGCTGGACTTCTTTTAGGTTCTTGAAGATGTTTCATCTCTCATCCAAAAGGCCTCTTTAGTTCTAAAAACTGATGGGGAGTCCCAGGTTTTTAACCATTTACGTCCAACTGAAATGACCATTGTAGACCAGAGATGGTGGCCTGTGACACCAACTATCAGCCCCCTATAACACAGCCCTGAGATCCCTCAGCCATTCACACCTCGACCCGTGTGATCGTCCGTCTCGTGATGGTAGGATGGAGCAGCAACTCACAAACTGGACCTGACATATCAGGGCGTGTCAGGACCACCTCCCACAATCCCTGGGACTCCCCATCAGCTTTAATAACTGAGGAACCCTCTTGGACCGAGGGGTGAAACATCTTCAAGTACTTAAAAGAAGTCCAGTTTCCTTCGACTCCAACACTTTAGACCCTCAACCTACAGTTTGTACTCTCTCAGGACATCACAGGATAAATCTGAGAGGTCATTTTTATGATTCTGTGCTGGCAAAAACCACAGGTTCTCTGTTCCAGAGTTATTACAGTTTTGTATTTTTAGGCCGTTTTGAGTTTTTCTTTTCATTTAAGTTTAGCTTCAGTGAGTTTGAGTTTGTTCTTTTCATATTTTTTATTGATTGAAAATGTTTAGTTTTAGTTTAGTTTTCAATAGTTTCAGTGTCAGTTTTATATTTATAATTTTTAATTAATATGTTGGGTATTTTGTTAAGGATACACCCTGGATAGGTCACCTGTCCATCACAGGGCTTAATTTTAGGGTCAGTTTCATGAAAATCACTGAGAATCAATCTGACCCCCTCAAACTTTAGTATATTTAATGAAGCCTCTGAGTTAGAGGCTCTCAGAGTACACAGGAGTGGGTTGAAACTTTGCACTTTGTGTTATTTTTTTCCATTCCTACGTATTTCGAGCACCTGTAACTTGTAAAATCTTTGTGAAGGTCAAATTTTGCATGGCTTCATTAAACATACAAAACTCAGCTGATTCTGAGGGGGTCAGGTGGGAACTTTTTCAGATCTGATTGATTTAATATGAAATGACCCTTTACATAAATGTCTCTAAACTGATGACGTGATGATATCCAAAAGTTCAACTTTGCTTTAACAAAAAAAAATAAATTCTTGATATTATTCAGCGTCATAGCTCAGGAACAGAGGGGGAAATGGTGGCATTTGGTCAGGTACTGAATTGGAGCCCAAATATGAAACTCTTCAAGTCTGGACAGACATGGATGGAAACCGAAACCTGACTGCCTGGTGGAGGTCTATACCTTTGAAGCAGTACTTCTAGCTGTGAGAGGAAACAGGAAAAATAAATCTGTAATTTGCTTTTTGTCCAAAATGTTGATATCCACTGGTTTACTCTTGAGCAGTATATTGCATTTTATAAGCTTATCATTATATCAAATGTAACTGGTTGTATAGGTGGCACTCAGAATTGTACAGTTTCCTTCCACCATTGGTAAGTACCGACTAATTAAAGCATCACTGCAGGTGGTTACCTGGCCATTGCCCCAGCACCTGTAAATGAGTCTCTGTGGGACTCTGAGGCCAGTGCTCTCTCAGAGTTATCTCCACAAAGAGAGTGAGCTCTGGAAGACAGCAGGAGGGGAATAATTATATGACGAAGATCTCACAAAACAACTGAAAATCACTCATTTCAGTCAGTTAAGGATCCAAATGACTGTATCGTGTCAGAAGGGTTAAAGCCCACTAATATGGGAGAAATGCCGCCAGTAATGATAACATCAGACCTGCTCTCCCCATTTTCAATGACAGCAAGCTCATCATCATCATCATCACTGGTGGACAGCCGCTGTCTGGCTGAAAAGGAGTTTTCACCGCAGACTTTTGCCATCTTGTCCTGTCTGTCTCTGCTGGCCTGGACACAGGTACACAGAAGTAACACTGAAACGTGACGGCGCTCATATCAGCCTGACATCAAGCAGCAACAAAACAGTGACTCATGAGAGTGTTAATGTTTGCCTTCACTGTCTGTCTGAGAGTGGCACCTAAAAATACATCCCGATAATGTCCTTAAACACTAAACAGGATCAGTGCGCTCTCTCTGTGAACCATCAGCTCGCTTTTAAAATAACTAAGCTATGGCTTACAGGGGCACTGTGAATGTTCAGCGGTGTGTACAGCAGGTTAAAGACTTAAAGATGAAGCAGCCTACAACTGCAAGAGTCTGCAGGTAGGTCTCATTAAGGAAGTTCTTTTTTTTTTTTTAACTCTTATTTTTATATTTCTCCACAGTACAGATGGCTTTTATGAGCCCTTTGAGACCCTTATAACCAAATAAGGTTATTACAGTGTAACATGAAGTGAGTGGAGGGGGTTAGGGTTTACCTGAAGTGATCTGGATTTTTTTGTTATTTGAATGTTTCTTTGTGGCTGTTTTGAGTCTTACTGGTGGTAAATACTGACTCACTGATCTCTGGGGAACACCAGTGTTTGTAACACGTGCACTCATGTAGATTAGTGCTAATACCAGGGGGTTAAGTAGTCCCCACTTAAATTAAATCACACTGACAGAATCACCAAGAAGCTGAGTGCTCCAAGGGTGACGAAAGGTAAAAGCAACAGTCTGTCTGTGCACTGAGTGTGAGTTACATCATCATTTCAGACCCAAGCATGGACACTGAGGGTTATCAGAAACCATGTCATGTGTTTCAGGGCTGAGCTTTCATCTGTATTCTCTTGCTTTCTTGGTTTCTAGTGACAATCACCACACAGCAAAGAGGTATTTAACAGGAAATCAGATAAATACAAGTTAACTAATAAAACCACACAAAATACAGCACTGTTTCTGATATTTGAATATAATGGTCACTAATTGGTGATACAAAGCAGTGAAAGGCTGTAAAAAGATATAAAAAATCACTCCCAGCGTGCAATTTCCACTTTCCAAAAAGTGTTAACTAAATGACATTTAACCTCATTAAAATATCCCTAACATGCACATATCCTTTATTGTTATCAAAGCTTTTATTATTGTAAACCTTTTAACTTGATTATTGGAGGATTATCGGTTACTAGCTGTGCACACAAGACAAGATCTAACACAGTAATTCACTTTACAATATATTATAGTGCCTTCAGATGTTATGCACACTTGAATTATAAATAGATTATTTCAATAAACTGCATCTAAAAGTCAAACTATTGCAGACTGAAGCGGAATAAACGCAGTCACCTGTCTGAAGACTTTTCACGCTGAGTTTTGCGAAGCAGCAATTCTCCCACGATTCCTCCGATATAATCCCATCTTCCCAAACACAAAGAGAACTTTTTTTTTTTATTATTTTAATCCATGGAAATATTTCCGATCGCTTTGTCCCGCGGAGAAGTCACTAAGAATACCGATACCGGCGGTCCATAATTGGCCCCGGAGGCTCTGCTGCGTGAAGTCAGGGCAGACTGAGCTGGCAGGTCCCAGATCAGAGGAAGGGGAGGAGTCCTGTGCATCCTTCAGCTACAGCAAACACACAGCCTGTCCGCAGTGCTCATGGGCCAATGCACTTCCTTAAAGTAAAAATACTGTTATTGTGTGAACATATTGTTTCAATTAAAAGACTCACATTCAAAAAAATAAAGTAAGCCGCGCACAGACCTCCAAAATGAACTGAAATGTGCTAAATTAAAAGTAGAGATGCATGGTACAAAATGCCCCTTGTGACTGATGTGACCTCATACAAATTATAAATACTTTTTCAGCAGGGCATATTTACTGCCTTAGGTGCACTGTTGCAGTTAACTGGTTCCAAACATAGGGCACAGGTCCTTTCAAAGGGCCACAAGGCACAACTTTCTGAAGTCTGGAGGAATTCAGTTTGTTTCTGGTCTTTGCTTCTTCTTTAAGAAAATAGTTGAAAGTTCTGAAAAAGGATGAGGATTTCTTCACCTTCGCCTACATTTATATAAAGCGCTTTTGGCTGCATCGCTTTTCGCTGACAGCTGGTCGCGAGTGGACATTTAGGTATCCGGTTGCACAGGTAACCCTCATATTTTAATCAGCAGTATTCTTTGCTCCCATTGGTAGTCGCTTCAGTCTCTCACCTCAAAGCTGAGATTAGTTTAACTCAGAACCCACCCCCCTTCAAGTCCCTAAGGCTCATTTCACCCATTGACGCCATAAGTCATTGGATTTCATTGACATTCGATGGTCTCTAGTTGCTTCTCTCAAACAGTTGGCTAGCTTTAGGCATAAAAACAGCCTGGTTAGCCTCATGGTGCATTCACACCAAATGCAAAGCAAAGTTTTGCCTTGTGTTAGTTGTGTGAATGCTGTCACGTTGGAAACTCACAAACACCTAACAGCCAATGGGATGTGGAGGAGTCCCACCGATAGCTGGACTCAGGTTACAGTAATATATTTTCAGAACTTACCATAAAATCCTACGATTTCACCCCTTGTTCTATGAGCTCTCTCCTTTTTTTCCTGTCTCTAAGCAAAGCTGAACCAATAAATTTGTCCTTCATTTCAGACCGTCAGTAGCATCAGCAGAAGCCAGGGTGATGGTTTTTCATGACGCAGTACAAAGCAAAGTTTTTGCCAAAGTTGAAATACATGGATTCACCTCACCCGCTCTGTGGGAATTCATGTTAATACACCTCATTGCACAGATTTTTTAATATAAAAATTTGCTTTGTGTTTGTTTTAAAATTGGTTAATAAATGGTCATGATAAGAAGAAACAATATTGCCTAACAGTTTGAAGCTGGAAGCAAGCAGCAGTGTCCGGCTTTAAAGTCAGTTTTTTTTTTTTTTACTGACCCATCCATCCACCCAGACCTCCTCCTTATGCCATTTTTGTGCTTCACTTCACTTCCCCCGTCCCATTAAAATTACTATGGACACGAATCACAGTCTGTGGGAAAATACCAAAACAAGGAAGAAGAGTTACTCATATGAAAACCATGTGAGGATTAGTTTTTTTGTCTTTGCCTACCCTCTGACGCAACACACTTAAACAGCTGGGAAACACACCTTGGTTAGCCTAGAAATGGTCATGATAAGAAGAAACAACACAGATTCTCAGTTTGAAAGTGGAAGCTAACAGCGCTGTCCACTGTGTTAAAGTCAATTTTTTTTGCCTCCCCATCCATCCACCCAGACCTCCTCCTTGGACCACCTTTGTGCTTCAGGCTCTGTGCTTTTTAGGCTGAAGCTTTTTCTGAAGTTGTTAGGGTTCACAGAAGAGTAGCCTACAGCTGTGTCACGTTAGCTTAGCATAGCAATGGTAAGAAATACCAGTGAAGGTGTGTAGATGGTCCAGGACTAACATTTATAATGAAACCAGAAGTGGTCCAGGGTTCGAGCCTTGAGGGACCCCACATATGAGAGGAGCATATATGATTTCTATACTGTATGTGAATGCTCAAATTAACAGGTTAGTCACCTGGTGAACAATAATTTGGGTGTTTAGAGAGAGAGACATCATCAGCCTCACCCTGCCATCCAGCCCCGCCCCCACTTCTACATCACCTGCAGGCATAAGGTTAAAAAAGAAATCCTTTGGCAATATACGGAGCTTCACCACTAATCCCAGCTTAGACTTGAGCACCTATTTCAGCCAGCTAATGCTCCCTTGAAGCAGCAGAACATTTTATCTTCTGTCAATCAATTAGAAATAACAGCATGTATGATATTTAAAACACTGGTGCTTGGAGCTCAGACTATGACTTGTAAAAACTGACATTTATTTGTGTATTTCAGGGAACACGTGACATGCTGTCTGCTGCAGAATGGTTGGTCAGCACTCAGAGAAAGTTATGAGGGGAAAGTGGGTGGAGTTTCACTTCAGTGTTTTATTTTTCTCTGTTAATGAGGCTTACAGTGGTATATCAGAGACTTGGATTATAGGTGCTTATTTACTGTTTGTGTCTCACCAAAAGCACTTTTGAACTGTCTCTCCTCATTTCTGTCTAATATGCCATCAACACTGTCCATTTGCAGTCTTTAAAAATGATAAGAATTCTAATTTTTTATTAATAATTTCTGTTATTTTAAAGCTATTTTTATTCTCTTTGATTTTGATTGACTGAATTTGAAATATTTTGTTTTTAAAATTCATTTTATTGTATTATATGCAACTGTTATTTAACTTAAATATATTTAAATATGAAATATTATTTTAATTTGGACAGTAGAGATAAAAAAAACCTGATTAAGTTTTTTGTGCATCTACTGTCATTGCAAACTGAAGGGAATTAGCTGTGTAATAGACTACAGGATTGTCCTGAGAGTGGGTTTAGGGCAATCCAGATACACAGAAAAGGTGATTATAGCGTACACAGAGGGGCTGGACACTGGGATCATTACTTTAACCAGCTCTCACAGATGACAGGCTAAATATAAAGTCAGTGTTTTGCTTCCATTCCAGTTACACGTTGTGGTACAACAGTCGAGCAGCGACTCTCCAGTTCTACACGCCTCATCAGGTTTAGTCTCCAGGTGCAGGGAGATCTGTTGAAAGCGTCTTTACGTCTCTGCCAAGATGCACACGGTAATTACTGCATCCTAAACCCTGGCCTGTCAGGGTGCAATTGTCGTGTTGGCTTGACTGTGCATTTCCAAGTCAATCAGACTGCGCATCAAATTCATTTATAGCCCTCAGCCAGTCAACCACGAGCCGAATGCACAATGGTGAAGAGTCTCTAATCAGGCCTGATTACCAGCTGGCAGCACGCTCGCTCTGAGCTAAAAAAGAGCATCAGATGACCTATGTAGAGTGCTGCAGCCAAACTGTTTGTGTACGGCAGCCGTTTTTAGGCTGATGTACCTCCACATCCACATCAGGTCAACTTCCGTCAACACCTGTCTGCATGTCCCAGGTGTGTTCATTTCAGCTGATTTTAAGCGCTTCTCTTGTTCATAAAAGTTGATATCAATACGTTTCTGAATCCTCATTATAGGTTTAATTTATGTTTGTTACATTTCACCTCTTAATCAAATATTTGATCTATTACCAATTTACTTCAGCTGTTTACTTTTGGGCAATTATTTTAACTCTTATTCATAAACTTTAAACTATTTCAACATTGTCTTTATTACTATTTTAAAAACGTGAATATTAACAATGAAACGGGAAAAAACAGGAAAATGCTCCTATTATCTGGGTATATACTGTATATGACAATCTGTGTTCAAACAACTCTTTTTTTTAATGCAAATTAGAGAAAAATCTGTTTGTCATTTCAAAATATATAACAGACAAAAGATGGTCCCCAAACCTTTTCTTCCTAAATGTTTGAATCTTTGTGCTCCTTTAGCCTCTGCTAGACTTTTATTCTAACATTGAACCTGCAGGAGTTCCACATGTTCACATGAAGCAGTTATAGTGTGTTAGTCCATGACAACATCAGAGGTTTCAAGATGCAAATCTTTTCAAACCCCTCAGAGGCCCAAAGCCTGAATCTGCTCTTCCTGGGGTGAAAAGCTGTTCACCTTGTAGTGGACGATTTGTGACAAACAGTTTGGTTGCTTTAAATATTTACTTTAAGCTCTTTGATCCACTACTTCAGAATGCTGTAACTCTATTATTACTAGCTGTGTGTTTCACCATGTTCATACATTTTTGCTGACCTGTGTCTTACTTCACCTGCTTCTAACTCTTTGTCCTTTCTAACGAGCTTTTTTTTCATGTTTGTTACTTTTAGGTCATGATTTCATTGGTCCTGGCATCACTGGTGGGTGCAGGTATTATGTTTTTGTGCAGTCTGTGCATCTAATCATCATGAACACCTTGAGCGAATTTTCTTCAAATATGGCACAAACTTCACTGTGTCATCACATTGCTCTGCAGAAACACTTTTGCTGCTTCTTTTTTCACCATTTTTCAAATCAGCTGGAAGAGAATTGATCAGCTTGTGTTTTGGTGGTGAAATTGCAACACCAACCATAAGTACAAATACCGGCACTGACATCGGCCACGTACGTAGGCTGCATTTTAGACTCAATGCAAAAATATAAATCAGGCTTTACAGTACAGAGCGAGGCAGTAATGTGAGTAGAATTTGTAATGTTTACATGATCACCCTCTTAACTTAGCATACTGGCATGATAACATTTGCTAATTAGCAATAAGAAAAGTACAGCTGCAGGAAGTTGATGTTCTGCATATTTATGAATCATATCAGGTGTCATAAACCAAAGAATTGGAAAACTGAGGTTTTGACGGCACTAGAAGAAACCTCAGAGGGAAACGAAATAGGCACAGAAACATTCTGTGGGACCATGGTGCTAGCTTGGCATCAAATGTGCATGTTAATGGGGGTTTTTCCAAGAGTTAGATGAAATGAAATCCACCTCCCTTTGATTTGTCACCCATCTGTACATAATAAGAAGGGCCTCAGATGTGTCATGGCGGCCGAGATCAGTTTAAGTGTCCGTGGCAGTGCCGTGAGTCCTCTTGTACTGATTAGCTGCACCCTGTTCAGCAGCGGCTGGAGATGAGTACTTTCACTTGTCTGCGTTTTATTCCAAACACAGGAGATGATTTATCCTCCTCCAAGCACTGAGCCTACACAGGGTTTCTATAACAACCTGAAGGAAACATTTGTGGGCCTTTAAAGGCTGCATTAACAAGCAGCGCTGCACATTGCTGTGGAAATGCACATTAACGGCTGTTGACAGAAATTTAGAGGCAGCACAGAGAACTTCCAGACAGCTGACTCTCAGTCCCAGGCCAAGAGCAGACTTTAACTTTTAAAAAGTAATGCTGTGAGGTATGAAGAAGGAAATTAGGACAGTATGGGGAGGACACCATGGCTCCAGAAGTTACACCTCTTTTCTAAAATGTCCCGACTCCATTTTAAGCTCTCTCTTCTGTAATAATAATAATAATAATGATGATGCTAATAATTATGCTCAAGCTTAGTTATATACTCATAAATTCTAACTTGAATATATTTGCTTTATGTAAGAGGAGCACAGAAACCAGAACAGGAACTAGAAAAAAGACCAGAGCAGGAATCAGAACAAGAACCAGCAGATGAACAAAAACAGGATCCAGAACAGGAACTGAAACTGGAACCAGCACAGGGACCAGAACAGAGACCAGAGGATGAAACAAAACAGAGACCAGAGCAGAAACCAGAAGAGAAATCAGCACAGGGACCAGAGTGTGGTTTGCTAGGTGCTTGTTTCTCACAGCTTCTGGCACAGGTAAATCCAGACTCCAGCTGGTCAGCAGCCGTTAACTGCTGGTGATTGGTTAAGGATTTTTTGCAGGAATTCGCTGGGATAAAAATGCGTTTTAGTTTTTTTTGTTTTGTTTTTCTTGCAGTTGGCAGAGAGCTCAAAATGTTTGCGTGATAATCCACTAATCATGCAGTCATTTTACCTGCGCCCTGATAAGCTGCACTTCTGCTCTTTATTCTGTTCCCACTGACCACACAAGTGCTTGTGTATTTGTTTCTGTTTCCCGCCACACATCGAAATCGCAGCTGAATTACAGTGATTGACTGCTCGGTTCTGCTGTTGCTCATTTTAACTCAACATTCATTCAGTTCATCAGCAGCACTGATTTCACAAAGAATGAAAACAATGAACAAAGACTCGAGTCAAAGTGAAAATGGGGATCCAACCCGGTACTAGCAAGGTGTAACTTATGAAGTGGCCAGTCAGTGTATATCTTTAATTATATACATTTGAATATTTGAATAAAAGGTACGTCCAATTCCATTGGTGTCACGGCCACATTGAAAGTAGTTATTGCTACTCTGCTAAGCTAGGGTAGTAAGCTTTTAGCAGGACAACTTTATCTGTTTTTGTTTAATTTTGTACATTATGGTTTAGTCATATAATATCATTTCACCTAAAAATGCAGTGCTGTGAAGTCCTTTTCATCACATAAAACAGCTCTCACACCTTTTTTTTTTTATCAGATTTATGCAGGTGATTAAATGAGTCATCCTACAAACTTTGACTCTCCCCTACTCAGGAAAAAAAAAGATCTCAGGACACTATTCACTAGAGTGTGAGCAGCTCATGGAGGTACTGGTATTACATGTCTGCCCTCTGTTGGAGGCTTATGAGATTACACACACCTGTTTAATGATGGCTGGTCCTTTGATTTTAATCAGTCATGGCAAGAAAAGCACTTAACTCTTTTTCAGTTCAAACTTGGCAGGTGTGCTGCTGGAGACACGTGCACTTACTGCACATGTGCAGTTCATAATTTGGGTAGTGGTTGTTTACTGTTGCTTTCACAAATTTCAAGTGTGTGCATGTGAGGTGCTGAGGGAGCATGCAAAAATAACCTGGGTTACACTCTCCCCTAATGGGCACTGGACTAGTTATTTCCAATCCAGAGAAGTACACTGTGAGGTAAGAGGTGTTGTTACAGTCAGAAGAAATTGAAGAAAATATGAGTTACTTGCCAATAAATCTTCTGAATGTTAACAGTGGCTCTTCAGATCTTCAGACAGCTGGTGCTGCAGGTTTCTCTGCACTCAAACAATTGCATCATAATAGCAGAGGCCCAAACAAAGTCACTCCATTTTTGTGCCATGTAGTGTGCCTGCTAAATATTCAAAGCACTCCAACAAGGCAGAAGCGACAGATTTTCCCTCAGGACATGTTTCAATTAAACCTGAAGGTGCACATTCCTGCATGCTGTGAAAACGTGTTGCCTCATTCAACAACTTTTCACAGCATTTCAACACTGGAGCTCTGGAGCTACCAACAAGAAGATAACTCGGAAACTTGAATTGGCACTGCCAAAATTTATGTTGTTAGGCTCTTACTAACTCCAACGATATGAGGCACCCAGAAACTGAACCGTGTTCTAGAGCTGAAACAATCAAATAATTAATGAACTGGTCGGTGATACTTTTAGAGGAAATAATTCTCCAAAAATTGCTGATACCAGCTTCTCAAATGTGAATATGCCAAAAATGTGCCCAAAAAAATGGATGTTGAGTCACGATGATTCTCATTTCCAAAAACCACACCTGTATGTTCTGTTGGCTCTAGAAGGAAATAAGCTGCCATTATTTATCCAGCTTTTTTAAAACTAAAACCCAGTTATTCGTTGTGCCTAGAAAACAGTTAGTAACAAGATGCTGGAGATGTACTTGTTCGCTGTAATTGGCATCTTCTAAAAAGCTTATTGCAGCTCTCACAAAGCCTCTTTTGTTTTTTTAATGGGGTAATATATCTAAAGCCTGTGTGACACCTTGGCTAGTTACAAATGACCAGAATAAATCAGTGAAACTGAGATGTGTCAACTTTTTTCTGAGGCTTTGTGCAAGTACTACAATTTTACCTTTGAATACATTAAACACTTGACCTGTACAAAGGTGCTTGAAAGCCTCTGAGGTCCCAGGACAATGGTTTGAAACATCATACAGCCATGTATGTGGCAGACTGTTGCATCATGTTTTGGAGTTTTATTAAATATTCTTGTCTCCTGCTCTCTGTTTGGTTTTTTTATTGCTGTTCTACTTGACGTTTTTGTTATGATCTCAGTATCATTCTAATAATGTGTGTGTGTGATTAAAAAAAGGTGATATACTGTCACATTGCAGTATGCAGTGAATTTAATTCAAAGTCACCTTAAGTATAAAGAATGTCACGAGCACTGTTACATCTGAAATATCTGAAAATACAGCTGGAGTTGACCTATAACAAATCCTTTTATGCTGCAGCTGTGCCAAATGTCGTACTTAATTGGTGAGGACGTCTCATTGTGTTAAACGTCCTGTTACCTGGACCCCTCTCTCCTCATGTCTCTTCCTTGCCTCCTCCTTAGGGAGGGCCTAAGAGGAGTGGAGAGGAGTCGAGGATATGTAATCTGGGAAATGAGAAAGGGGGTACCTGTTAGTGTCTGCACCATGTTGTTCCCTTGTCTTTGGTTATTTCCTGTTTTACTTTGAAGGTTAGTTTTCTGTTGAGTCTCATTCTAGTTTTACTTTCTGATTTCCCTTCTGTGATTTCCCTCTCTGGCTGCTGGTACTCGTTGAGTAATCAGTCCACTGTGTATATATAGTCCTGTGTTCCACTTCTTTGGATCTATTCTCTGGCTCCTGCTTCTTATCTTTTTGGATTGCGTTTTGCCTGTTTAGACTTTGCTATTTTTGGGCTTGGTTATCAGATATTAAATCGTGGCTTATGTTGGAATATTCTGCCTCAGGTGTCCTACATTTGGGTCTACACACCACACATTGTGACATATTTAGCCAGTTATTTGTCAGTGTCACACCACTATTATCTCATTACAGATATCAGCTGCTATGTTTGCCAGTGACTAATATAACTGGACTGATCTTATTAACTGACTCTAGTCAAGATGTTACAGCAACATATGATTAAGATTTTAAAAAGAGCTGTTTCTTCATCACTTGTCAATCTGGTCTGAAGTCCAATTCCCGAAATCATTTGTAACTATAAAAAGTGACACATGGATAAGTTCTGTTGCATTATGTTTCACAAGTAAAACAAATCAAATTGCATCATAATTTAATTATTCATCACTGAGACATCCTTCTTGAACCCCAGATTTATTAATAAAATGAGAACAACTTAGATGTATATTGCAGGAAAAAGCTTGCATAATATTTGGCTTTAGTAAGTATTAACTAGTGATGTACCACTGTGAGGGACCAAGCTGATACAGGTGATTCTTCTTTTGAAAATACTTCTTCAAGTTTAAAGAATACAAAACTATTTGATAATAAATTTGGGCCCATAAAAGAGGTCAACTTGGAACCTAACTCAAGAACACAAACTGGCCTAACAGAGACATGAGAAAACATCTGATCCTTCAGTCTGACGTCATTAACCATTTCCAGGTCCAAATCCTCCTTCAGTTCCCAAAGTCCAACAAACACTGAGGCACCACTGAGAGCTAAAACCAGTCCAAATTCATTCATCTCAAATAAAATGACCAGTGTGGCTGTTCTCCCAGGTGTTACAATAAAGTTTAACATCCAGGCACTGAAAAAAAGACCAAACATCAGCCAAGAGACCATCTGAGATGAGCCCATCCACAACATGAGATTAGTGATCAATGTGCAGCTGCGTGGTTTGGATTACTCGCTATGAAAAAGTCCTGATGCTAAGCTTAATGTCCACACTGAAATCTTAGTCAGATTCTTTTCTGAAGTGTTCAAATATTTGGTGTCTGGGTCACCGTAAACCCATTGGCTGTAGTTACAGTGTGAGCTTTTAGAAACTCAAAGGCATGCTAATAAAAAAGCTGGAGAGTTTCATGTCTGTTCCAAAAAAAAAAGAAAGAGACAAACAGCTGCAACATGTTAAAAAGACGAGAGCCTCATCCAGCACAGGAGAAGCTCGGACCGGAAACAGGCTTGGAAATAGGCTGATTAGGCCTTTAAGACAAACAAGGGGGGAAAAAATATGACTATTCAAACAAACTCCAATAAGAACAGAACACGGTCAGTTTAGGAAAGCTAAGATTAACTAAGGAAAGGTCATTTTAAAAAGCATTGTTAACAGAAAAACAAAGACTGAACTAAAAACTGCGACCCCTCTCCCTAAAGCCAGAGGAACGTGTTACAGTCCAATTAGCAAGTCAGTACTATTTAAGCAGGTCTGCTGCAGCTGGAGCTTATTTGAGACTCCAGCATTAATTCAATTCAATTCAATTCAATTTTATTTATATAGCGCCAAATCACAACAACAGTCGCCTCAAGGCGCTTTATATTTTAGGGTAAAGACCCTACAATATTAGACAGAAAACCCCAACAATCAGACGACCCCCTATGAGCAAGCACTTGGCAACAGTGGGAAGGAAAAACTCCCTTTTAACAGGAAGAAACCTCCGGCAGAACCAGGCTCAGGGAGGGGCAGCCATCTGCCGCGACCGGTTGGGGATGAGGGGAAACAGAAGAGAGCAGAGGGAGACAGGACAAAAGACACACTATGGGAGAGAGACAGAGTTAATAATAGCTAATGATTAAATGCAAGTGGTGTATAAACACATGGAGAGTGAAAGAAAGAGAGGAAGAGGAAGTGCTCAGTGCATCATGGGAAGCCCCCAGCAGCCTAAGCCTATTGCAGCTTAACTAAGGGATGGTTCAGGGTCACCTGATCCAGCCCTAACTATAAACTCTA
>VUQI01000339.1:0-21636 GCA_015106735.1 Paratilapia polleni | reverse complement strand
ATTTTTTTTTATTATTTTTTTTTAATTTTTTGTTTTTTTTTTCTTTTTTTTTTAAAATTTTTTAAAATTTTTTTTAAAATTTTTTTTTATTTTTTTTTTTTTTTTTTTTTTTTTTTTTTTTTTTTTTGAAAAAAGTTTAGTTTCAGGAATGTCTTGTATCCACAACAGGAGAGATAGAGGTGTCATCATGTGTTAACACTGCCACCCACAGGTTAAGTGTTGATATTGTGGGGCTATTTACTTCATATGTGTCATATGACCTTATCAGCAGATGGCAGTATTGACACACAGTACAATTTAAAAAAAAGATTATATGTGCTATTGTGGAGGTTGTCAAAAACAAGAATACCTATATAGATTACCTTTATTATCCTAAAACAAACAAATCATTCTAGTAAGCAATATACCCAAAATAAAATACCATAAAATTAAGCCACTTTTACCATGACAATACCAATATCACAGGCCTTAGAGTTGAACATGTTCAGTGGTTTTAGAGATAATGATCTAAATGTTAATTAGAGGTGTTTTACATCTCAGCTGGGTGCAGGAGACCTGCGGGCTCTTGTAATGAATTTGTCTTAATTGTGGCAGGCTATTTGACATTTGAAAAGTCCGATGATCCCTCTCATTCTTGACACCCATTTGCATTTCCATCTTTAAGGTCAAATGGGTATGAATAATACATTACGGAGGTTCTTAAGCTCACAGCCAGCCATACCTGTCTTCACAAAGGCACCAGCTGAGCCTTGCTCAGCTCAGTGAATGCTACAGAAACAATCAATTAATATCACTTTGGGAAACCGCATGTGAAGCATCCTGTAATTAGTAGGAATATAAGGTCATGGAGTCAATGGCAGATATAGGATCAGCTTTTTGTGATTATGCTTACGCCGTTGGTAATCTGAACACAATGACACAAACCCATCTGTGGCAATATTTTAGATTTAATAATGCACATGGGATTGTGCCTTAAGTGCACTGCAGTTCACAGTTTTAGTGACTTCTCAAATAACAGATCTAGAGGCAATATTACGCAAGTAAAGTATCAAACGGTTAACCTGGAATAAATTCAAGATCAAAGGAAAGCCCCAAAAAAGAACCTTGGCAAGAGATTGGAGGAATTTAATGAGCAAAAATTAACATGTATTAAATCTGACCTCGTGCTTACATGGCAGATGTTGAGTGGAGCAGGATCCAGATACGTTACTGGAGATAAACAGTGGCGTGTTACATATCGAGTGGAGTATGGGACCTTAAATATAAGATGGCTTCTGTTCTATTTCAAATAGATATGGTGTTTTCGGAATAAAAAAATGTTCATATTTCATAGTTGTTGTTTTTTTCCAATATAGCAAGACTCATCTACAATTTAAAAAAAAAATTATAATAAGCAGGCACAGGTATGGAAATGCATTTACCTGCACATTTGAACTTATTCACTTCGGGACTGAGCTTTATAATAAGGGTACTGTCTTAGGAGAATTGAACATTGGGCTGGATGTATGGCCTCGAGGAGACAGATTTGCTGACTGTTTTGACAACTCATTACCTGTAATTTCACTGATGGATTGGTGAAGTGGCTCAGAGCAGGCAGCCGTGGCATCAGAGCCCATGCGGTTTGTGTCTGGAATGATGTAAGATAGAACGGCAAACAAGCAAAGACTTATTATGGCTAATGATTGCTTAAAACAGAGCAGGGAAGACTTGACAATTCTGTGCTTCTACTATAGGGGCCCAAACAGCAACACATCCTCAGTCTACCAGTCTACAGTTTTAGAAGAATGTTTATGACACTGACCACTTATTTTGTCACACATTCAACTTACAGTAAATAAATGATGGAGGTAATAATAGCTGCATCTCATTTTGATGTAAGTCACGCATATCTTTCTGACAATGTCATTGATTATTTATGTTGCATGTTTAAAATCAGATTACACAGACAGATGGTTCTCTCTCTATTATCACTAAGTCTTCTTTACTGGTAAATGCATGCGGAAAAGTAACGCTTCCCAGCTCCCTACATGTCCCTGTAGTTAATCTCTTGGTTAAGTCTCTAAATCAGCAGATAGAGGGCTGTGAGTGAGCTCGTCCAGGCCAGTCCCCCTCTGCTCCCACATAATTGGTCCATCCCTGGCACTACTACTCATCTCCAAAGCCACCAAAAACTGTAACCTACCTTGTGTATTTTTCACTAATTGAAATGCCTAATGAGGTCCCAAGGGCTCCATCCCATTACCTCTGAGTTAATTAAAGCCTAAGCAGTGTGCCAAACGGTGAATAAAGATGCAGCAAAAGTGCAAAAGGAAACAGGAGCCCAAGCAGGGTACGGTGCACCGGGATGGAGGGCTGACCTGCTTTTTTGTCATTGTTGTGGGATGCTACATTCCAAGAAGGAGCAGATGTCTATTATTTTTTTATTTGCATTTATTCTGGGCTTGAAATTTCCATTACCCTGGTTCAGGCACTTATTTTCCAGTGTGGTTAGCCTAATTCTGCTTTATTAAACATTAAAGTCCTTGCCACCATCAGGAGGGTTTTACCGAAGATGTTCCCAATTTAGAACTGAAGCATAACACAAGCATAAAAAAATGGCAGGTGTGTAATGTTTAATTTTTTCAGATAAAGTGTGGTTGTAATAAATTCCTACAGAAGCCTAATATCAATGTGTTATGCACTGTGGTCACTTTTATAGGAATGCAAATCCAAACCACATTACCTTGTTAAAGAAATTTCTCCTTGTTAAATGACAAAAACAACAGTGAAAAGACAGACTGAGATATTTCTTTTAAGAAACAATTTCAAATGTTTATTTAACATGTCAAAGAAGGGGCACACACTCGTGAATTGAAAAGGGGGTTGCAATTATTGGCCAGTACTAAGACTTAAACTTCATACTAACATTAATCAGGTTTTGGCTAAAGTAAAAGTGTGTTTTTGTTTCTTTTTGCTTTTATAAAGAAACTTTATGTACATTGGTTCTTTTATACAAGAGGTTCATTGGATAAATGCATCAAAAAAAACAGTTCTGCAGTAAACTTTACAAAAAATACATTTTGTTTTCATTGAGAGATGTAGAAAAGGAGACGGTCAAATATTGACCAATAATATTTCTTCCTTTTCATTATTTAGAAAAAAAGTTGTTCTAATACCTATTTTTTAAGAAAAGCAATCAATATACAGCACAATAAATGGGGGAAAAAATTGCCTTTGTGGATTCATTCAGTTGGTTTGGTAACCAAGGAGAGGGGCTGCGACTGGAACAGGGCATGATGGGAATGAAGGGCTGCCTGGTGGAATGGGGAAGAGGGAGAGAGCATGGAGGGGTGCAGAGAGGTGAAGGGGATTGGCCGGGTGAGGATCGGTGTGTTCGACTGGCTACCTGAAGTACCAATAGGAATGGAGATGGTGGGTTGAGAGGAGGAGGAAGAGGAAGAGGATGAGGTGGAGGAAGAGGAGGAGGAGGAGGAAGAGGAGGATGTGGACCCAGAAGCCTTCCCGGGTATTGAGAAGTGGTGTTGCATGCGTCCCTCCGGTTTGGTGGTGAGCGATAACGGCTGGGCCTGTTCGGAGTGAGTGGCAGCAGGAGCGGCAGGGGAGGCCAAGGCTGCGGAGGGAGTAGCCGGCGAGTCCAGCATGCTTCCATGAGACGACGCAGGGCTGTCACACATCTTCTCCGAGGGCAGGTACTGCACGCACTGCTTCTTACTTCTTATTGAGAAGTCTGGGGGGAAACAAAGGAGAAGTGAACAAACTGAATTATGGATCCGCTGCTGACTTCAAATCTGGTGCAAGTCCCTCTATGCTGCGGCTGACAGAAGTGAATGAGCGATTACTTAAACAATGAACATGATGTGAAAGTTCAGAAACGTGACATTCTTAAATCAACAAGAAGAGTGAAACAGGATGTTCACAGCATATACAAATGGTACGCATGTATGATTCAAAGAAGGAACAAGACACAAAATGTACACAAAATGTGCACAAAATGTGCACTAAAGAGTGGAAAGCTCTTTTGGCCAATTTGCCGTGGTCATTTGGTTGCAGAGTAGCAGACATACCTACCACTATTAGCAATGAACCTCATAAGCTGCTTGTCAAAGTATAGAAGCAGGGAAAGGAGTTAGTGTCAATGAAGGGCAGAATTCATGTAGAAACAAAAAAGGGAAAGAAAATAATAGAAAAAAAAAGCAGTGTCAGGTTGGACTTGAGCTCTGCAAGAAAAATAAAGCCCTTGCTGTTAGTTCCTACAGTTTTTCTTTCTTCTCGATTGTGAAGAAAAAAATGAATAAAGGCAGTCAGGAAGAAAAGGCCCCTTACCCTCTGGTTTTGAGTCTGGTTTATTCTCTCTCTTCCTCTTTTTCCGCTTTCCCTGCACACATAAAACAATGCTGTTAAAAACAGTTTTTCATAGTGGAAGCAAACAAATTCACTGACTTCAGTTCAGAGCTCAAAACTGCAGTTACTATATTTAACTGATACAGTCATATCTGGACTGAACTTAAATGAGTTAAAGGGAAATAAGTTAAACGTCATCTGTTCATATGATATGAAAACTGAGAACAGAAATGTGCTACTCACGTAGTTATCTCGTGCTGACCATCCTGGATAGAGCTGGGAGTGAAGTTGCCTCTCTTTCCTGGCCAGCTCATAGTATTTGGCTTGTTCCTCTCTTGACAGGGAATGCCACTGTGGACGAAGACAGAATATATCAAAGGACTGTTAAACACTCATACAAATATATAAGTATAAACTCCAAAGCATGCCTTTCTCTGCACTGCTTACCCGTCTTCCAAGGATCTGGTTGATGGCAGCGCTCTCTTTCAGAGTACACTCTGCCACCACTTTGGCTCTCATCTCCTTCATATACAGCATAAAAGCATTCAGAGGCTTCTTGATATGAGGCTTCTTGTCCTCTTCTTTCTTGGCAGGAATGGGGGACTTTCTGCTAATCCAAAACAATAAAAAGTAGCACATAAATAGAAGCATGTGTAAATTTTTGCATAACAAGGAGCAGCAACGAAAGCAAGTTTTGCTGAATTGTCTTACGCATGCATCGAGGGGCTGATGTTGTCACCACTGGGCTCCTGCTTGATGGCTGGGGAAACTATGGCAGGATGGGGAATGCCAGTCTGGTGGAGACTGTGTGGTGGTGGGGTGACCATGTGAGGGGAGAAACGACTGGACACCAAGCTGGGAGGGCAAAAGGAGGCAACATTTTAACAGTTGGTTGTAACAGCAAACCTCTGTCAACTTGACAAGAAGAAGTTCAGCTAACCTGGCAAATAACCGCCCTGCCTCACCCTCGGGGTGAAATTCACTGTGCCTACTGCCTCCGTCTAGACTAAATTCATACACACAATGAGTAACATGCTTGCTTTTTTGTTCAAATAAAGACTTTTTCAAAAGGCCTTTTATTCACCAAAGGCTGAAGAAAAGTGGAGTGTGTTGTTACCATGGTGACAGCATGGCTGTGACACCTGAAACCTCTTTCCTTACCACGTCCCAGACCACGGAGAGCGTTCTGACAGCCGTCCACACAGAACACCTTTACAAAGTGTCTCTCTCAATTTCCAATAGTTAATACAAAGAAGCATTGTAACAGACAAGAGGGGGAATTAAGCTCCACAGCCCAGGATCACTCTCTCTAGCGAATGTTAGATTGGAAAATTCATGTGTTTTAACACAGACTGTCATTAGTGGCAATGCACAATGTAATAGTATATATGCTTTATTAAGTATGGAAAAAAAATGTTAACCTATATACAGGTTATCAATTATTTCTAACCAGCACACCCAACATGTGGTCAAGCCAAAGTCCTTGTCTTATAATGTCTCTCATCCATCTTACAAATCCAGACACAGAACGCAATTAACTGGCTAAATATATAGTCTGACTTAATGAAGAAAAAGTAAAAATACATGGACCCCAATAAAAAAAAAAATTAAAGAAAATCTGCAAATAAGAGCTAATTCTCAATTCATGTTTTATTTTCCTTTTTTTTCACTTTGATATTCTTAATAATTTATACTGCATAAACAAGCAGGAGCCATATAATTCCCCTGGTAATAAACCTTTACCAGCTATCCTTGTAAACATCCTACTTATTCCCCAGTGAATAACTTAAGCTGCTCCGAGTGATGGCATGCAGTCAAACTCCATATTTTGAAAATATTGCTCCCATTAGCATTCATCATTGCTGCCATAACATTTTATTGATACTTTACAATGGCATTCTAAAGTTATATCTTACTGAGTCTAATTAATAAATACTGTCAAAAATATTTCATGTAATTATCTTCTTTTTAGCAGGTTTCTTCTTGGGCCAGACAGCCCACTGCAAGCTATTTCAAATCTTTTATGAAAGCAGAACTTTTGGTGCAATACTTGGCACACAATACATCTGATGCATTAAATAACCTTGTGTGAGGTATGTTCTGATTGTTGTGAGTTCATTTCAGGATGGAGTTACACATGCTATTGATCACAGAGAACCTTCTGAATATTTCATCTCATACCAACACCGGAAGGCTCGCTACAAATCTTTCCAATTTTGACAGAGGGTCAGAGAGTTTAGTCTGATGGGACGTGTTGGTTCAGATGAGCTTTGATTTGTCCTAATCGATTCTCAGCCCTTTCATCTCTTTGGTTTGTGTGTGTGTGTGTGTGTGTGTGTGCATAGTGGAGTGGCTCAGAACACTGGCCCGACCACAGAAGTTTAGCTCTGAGAGAAAAGACAGAAGAGAAGTGCTGAATGCCAATAATGCATTCACTCTATTTAAGAAGCTGAACCTGTCTCTGATAGACTTAGACCTTACATCCCTTTGTAGTCCTGACACTGCTGCCTGTCCACGGTCTGACAGTGCTTTGTCCAAGTGGATGTACTGCATGTTTTTAAAATTTTCTTTACATGCCTAATGTGTGTTGCTTGGAAAAATCAAGCAACCTCCATTCAAAATAACATTTACAATATTAACAGCTGAAGTTCAGAGCTGCGCACCACCTATTTATTTTGTTATATTGTAAAAAGTCTGGCAAAGAAAAGCAGGGAAAATGTGAATACAGACTGTCATAAAGGCAACAGATATTAGATGTCTCCCTTCGGGAGGGTTGGGGTGTTACTGAACATGATCCACTCACCTGGACATGGATGGATTCATTGCTAGCGCTGGATAGGGGTGACGGAATCCCCCCGGAGGGATGGAGTACATGTGCTGGCCCTGCCTGGGAGACAGAGGTACAGAGAGTGAGGGAAGGCTCCAGTGTGAGGTGGATCAAACACAGCTGACAGCTAACCCGCCAGCACTAATCCTCCCCTCATCAACTCAAATCCCCTGCTTGTGGAACAGCACCACTGCAATTGATTACAAGACCCGTGGCAAAACCAATAAATTCCTCTTGTTAAACTAATGTACGTTTACGTTATTGTCATGATATGGTGCACCTGCACTTACTGTGCTGCATAAAACTCAGACATTGCTATCAAAAACATTTTTGGACAACAGTTTTCCTTTTTATATTTTTTTTATGCTTGACTTGAATTTGATAAATCATTTACTGTGCTTTCTTAAATTTTAGATCTCTGCAAGAAGTAGTCTGAAGTTTGCCACTAAACCAACACAGCTAATTAGCTAACATCTCTGGTGATGTGTTAATATGCATCTTCACAGCAGGTGAACGTGCCCACAAGGCAAACTCATTCCAAGAAAGTGACGCAAGATTCTCGTCATCAATATTTTTAGGGGAGCACATGTAAATATAGTTTGTTAAAAAGATATGATATATAAATAACTGAGCAACACATCTGGCTATGCAGACAGCTCACAATAAAAGGAACTTACTGTGGCATGAGCCAGCTCAGAGGGTGTGCAATTGAACCGACTGCACCAGGAGACAGCGGGTAGTATGGAGACAGTTCTGACGGGTGAGGTGTCCGAGGAATACCTGCAGAGGACACAGAATCCACAGGCGAATTGAGTGTGGTGATTTTAATAATGACCATTTCTCAAATAGAAAAAACAAAACAAAACAATATGTCTAACAAAACTTGCACAATATATTCAAAACAAGAATAGTTTTTGCCAAGCGGTGTCACAGACATTCTTTCTGCTTTTAAAACATCATGAACCTGTCAAGCCGATTAGATTGCATCTATCTGTGCACATTTGAGTGGTTGGCTACTGGTTACTGTGAATGTTTCAGTACTATCCCTAACAAACATTTAAATGCATTTAATGCATTTAAACACAACAAAACTATTGCTTTTATCACCACTTTTCATTGCAGAAAGATTTTATGTAAATCAATGTCCATCAGACACTTTACCTGTCTTTGGGTCAAGGATCTCTGGGGAGAGGTGTGATGGTGGCGTGCCAGGGGAGAAGTGTTCATTGCTGTAGGTGATGAGGGGCGTCAGTGGGTGGACGTGGTGGGCATGTTGTACCACTGGAACTTTATTGGACTGAAGAAGACAGAGTTGAAGATGAGCAACAAGTGCTTGACATATAACATTCAAAACAGACTGACAGTAATCAATTTTTTAGGGAGAAACTTGTAGCTGAGACAAACAATTTGTGTCCCATAACTGTATGCTGCAAATGATTTCTCTTGGCTATTGTTCAACAGAAATGCATGGCTTAAATAGGCCATAATTTGTGAATGCCCTCCATGGTAAACATCACAGTTTATGCGTGTGACCAGCCCTGTGATGCAATCTGGACCAGCACCAAGGAGCACTAAAAAACCTCGCAGACACATGCCAAGATCATTATGGCCATTTAGTTGAGGAGAGAACTGTTTGTTCAGTCCAACAAGAAAAACAACGGTGCCACCGAGTCCAAAAGTGGCACCAGCAAGCCACAAATAAACACAATAGGGCTAAGGTAAACTAAATGTCCATAAACATGTGGAGACATCATCTCCCACTCTGTCTGACAGCAACCACCATGGGTGGATTACAAATGCTACTAATGTTGGAAAACCACTTAAAATTCTGTATAACTTAAGAGAAGTGGTGACGAACAGAAAGCCCAGCAACATGCAGAGTGTGTCTTTTCTTTATTTCCGAAACACTTCACACACTGAAAAAGAACATATCCTTTCTGAGATCGGACCAGCATTAAGAAAGGCATGATGAAGACAATAATAATAACCAGCATCTCTACTTTCATTAGGCAGCGCTCAGCCTAGCAGTCATTTCCCCTGGCTGCCTAGCTGAATAGAGCACTTGTTGGCTCAACTTGTCACAAGGGAGGGTCAAGGGGTGGGAGGGGAGAAAGAAGTCTTGTTCCTCCAGGCTAACCTTTCTTCAATATCCCTCCCCACCCCCTTCTCAACCTCTGTCTCTCTAACGTGGTCTGCTGGGGAACAAGGTTTGCATTGAGAGTTCTGCACACTCTCTTGCTTCACGCTGCTAAGAATTGTTCTAAATGTTAGCTTTTTCTCTGCAACTTTTTTTTTTTTTTTTAAAGGAAGGTCCAACCTTTTCCTCTTTTTAAGTCTTTAGCAAATTGGTTTCTCCCGTCTTTAAAGCAGGCTTTGATTCAGGTAATGCCAGATGCAGTGAGGAAAATATTTACCAGTGTTAAACATGGCTATATTAAGATCACTCTGCTCAAGATTTTTTTTTTAGTTTCTCCAGACTTGGAGCAAGCAAGGTAAATGCATATAGTGATGCACAGAGAACGCAAGGCTCCGGCTCTACCATGAGCCGGAGCCTTGCGTTCTCTGTGTTGACTTAGTAGGTTAAAATCCAAAGTCCCACATGTCATGTATATTTGAGTTGTGCTTTGTTGTTCGACTTCATGTACAATATGCCTGAATTTCCCTGTATTGTGAGGGTTGTTTGAGACCTCTAGACCTGGGTGCCAACACATTTTGGGAAGCAGTTCAGTGAGAATTTGAAATGATGCCCATTAATAATTCATATCTTGGAATACATGAATCGTGCGATCCAAACATATTTCTAAGTTTGAAGGCACTAGTTTCAAATCCAGGCTGCCTTTTGGTTCGGCAGCCTGACAAAATGTGGAGAAAAATGCAGTGTGCGGATTCCACACATGCAAAACTATTTTGACCTACATGCTACCTGTTAGAGTTCCTCTGTTAGGAATAAAAATGGCTACTTCATCTAGCAAATTCCTGTATTTAAATTTTTTTTTAATTGAATCAATAAAAAGCATAATTTTAAGCTAGTTTAAACAGACTTAAAACTGAATACTTATTTATCAGTGCCTTCTTTGACCTGCTTTATGTCTATATCTATTCCTCTAGCCAATGACAGCATCATACACCTGCTTCCATGATCCACAAGTAAAGTGTAAGAAAAAAACCACAAGGAACACGAGACACTTTTTAAATACAAACAACACGTACAGATGGTATCTACGCTGAAAGACAGAAATCTTTACATCGATGTGCTTGTTGCAAACATGTCTGCAGTGGTGCATAACTCTCTTCTACCAAGTACAAACACTCAGAAACTCCTTGTAAAGTAATCTGAAATAGTAACAGGAAGGTTTAAGAGAGAGGAAAAAAACAGAGCAGAACGTTTCGGAGCCGGTGCAGAGAAAAGATGTCTGTCTCTTAAGAGGGCTTAAAGCTAAAAAGGCCGAGGTGGCAGCACCTAGCCTGGCTGTCCAACTTGGAACGGTGCTAAGAAAAGCACAGTCCTTGGTCAATGTGGGTGGAGGGGTGGATTTCATTCAAGCAAACATGTTTTTGGATCCTGCACATCTGAATTGAATTACTAGGCAAACAGCCGATGGGGAAGAGAGCTTAGAACAAACTGAATAACCCCGCAGCTTTGTGTGTCTTTATACTCTGCAATTCTGGGTGGGAGGCTCAGAGGCCTTTCAAAACTCCAGGAAAGACAGGGTGAAAAGAATGCCTGGCATGCTGAGAAATCCAAGCCTTGTTTGTCAACGCCAACAGGAAGCGGACGTGAAAGGGGACTGACCGTGTCATACGGTTGCATGTCTTTAAAATCAGCCACTCCAAAAGTATGCCATTCATCACAGACAACGTGTGCTTTACGTCTGGTCATCGCCTCTGACAAGGTCAATGGCATTATAATTCTAGGTTAGAATAATACAGCGCAGAGCGGCATCAGATTACTGGACTGAATATCCCCAGTGGTCATTAAATAAATTAAGAGATCTACCAAGGTCATAAAGCCGTAAAGCCATAAATATAGATGTAAACATGGACAAATCTCATTGGAGTCTAACCAGTGATAAATATTTGTAAATTAACAGACAGACGGTAAGATTACTTTCGGGTGAATCTGCCTCTAATAAACAGTATCTTTCCACTAAAGAACTCAGTCTGCAACACTAAATCTGAGTACGCTCATCTAAAGAGTTTGAGTGGAATCAAAGCACTGGTTCCTCATCGCATTTCTGAAGAGGATCTTGTCTCTGCAGTGGCCCAGCAGGACTGCAGACGTTAGATCAGTATTCAGTACAGTCCTCCCAAAGCCTTTGATTTCATGATGGATCCCAGTTGTTCACTGCCTAATGCAAAATGAGAAAATCTTGCTGGACTCCCAGCGAAAGGTCTGTTAAAAGAATATAGGTCAAACGCAAATACATGTTGTAGAGCCCAGAGAAGAAAATTTTGCACCAGACGCATGCAGGGAGACAAAAGGCATCTCTGGAATGGTGCTCAGTACCTTGCCACTTCGATTCATTTAAACAATTCAGTGACTAAGTGACTTGTGATGCGCTGACAGGACCACGTCCCTCAGTGCCTTGATTACTCCATACAATATTGAAACAAAGAGGGTGATTCTGTCAAGTGCAAATCAGCCCATATTTGACTACTGAGTGTGCCATGATCAGATAAGCAACTGAGGGACAGACAGCCAGTTCAGCCTCATTAAAGAGTCACAGCTTTTCTAATCCAGAATAACAGAAGTAGTCAGTGTAGTCAGTGATGACACCGACAATAGGTCAGACGGACAAATTACTGCAAGCGACTTACCTCAGTGAGGGAAGTACGGCAAGGCTTGTGATCATTATTAGCGAAGTGTGAATCGGTACATTATAGAAGATAAGATTCTAGCCATGCCACCTCTACTTCTTTCCTCCTTTCCTCTCCTCCTCTCTCCTCTCTGCTCCAGCTGGGTCACTACTGATGGGCTGACAAGTTCTCCATACTGCATCACCTGGCCCTGCAGCGCCTTTGATGCATTATTCATGAGGCAACCCTCTGAACACAGGAGCTGAAATTGGGGTTTTGGGGTTCTGGATGTACACACTCGAATGTGTGAGTGTGTGTGTGTGTGTGTGTGTGTGTGTGTGTGTGTGCGTGCATGCGTGTGTGTGTGTGTGTGTGTGTGTGTATGTATGCATGGCGAGGTGTGGTATGTTCATAAAAAGCTAGTTCCCTTCTTCCCAGTCCTCCAACCCCACCATCATCATTACTACCAAAAGCAATATCAACTGAATGCTAAACAAACCTGTCTGTTGAATAATTGAGGATCTCAGGCAAGAGCAGGCTCCGATTAGCATACAGGCCTTATGGACCCAATCTGTGGCAAGATGGTCTTTCCCCGGACTTTATGTATCCACTGAATGCTCTGATTTCTATTTTAACAACATCTTTTCTTGTTTCACATCACCAGAGTCAGTAGAAATGTGAAAGCAATTTTGGTTTGCCAACAGTAATTGCACTGATCTCTCCAGGCATAGGTTGAAATTTGAGAGAGTATTCTTCATAAAAATTTCTACATATCAACATGTGGTGGCTTGCTAAGAGTTATTAATCTACAGAGGAGCCTGACTGGACAGGCCTCTCAATAATAGACTGCAAAAACCTTATCAGTAAACTCAGTAGTCGGCAAGCTTACAAAATATAAGATATACATATGCCTGTAAGCAGGTCCCAACAGATAATCCACACCATGCCAGTCCATGGTGTGGATTATCACAAAAAAGCAACAATGTCAGATCTAACACACGCAGAGAACAGGTCCACTTCAGGAGTCCCTGCTGGGGTCTCCTCACCGCCTCTCCTCAGGTCTCTCTCTCTGGCTCCTCTTGGCCCTGGGCAGTAATCCCTGGCCCCCTGTGTGTGCCCATCCGCTCCCCCTGCTCTCATTAGTGCAGTGTTGGGGCCTAGGGAGCCTGCAGGCCTGGGGAGCCAGCCTGCTGCTCCCCTCCCACTCTCCTTCTCTCTCCTCGGCTGGAGTAATGAGCACATAATCAGCCTGGCTCCCTGTCAGCAGCAGCACACCAGAGGAGTATGTGGGCACCTGGCCCAGAAAGGGGGGTTAAGGGTATAGCGGGTTGTTTCACTTTTTATCCACTGTGCCCAGAGTACACCGTACCCAGTATTAGATCTTCCCACCCCACATCAAATGACCCTGTGGTCACAGGTCACCAGATAAAGCATAGCAACTTATTCATCTGGATGACAAAATGAAAGCAGTTACACTTCCAATGAACTTCCCTATCACTGACACTGCTTTAGAAGAAAGAAAATGACAAATCATCTTGTGTTGTTTTTCTGCAAATTTAAGCATTTTAGACGTGACACTTAACATTGGGCTGCCTATTCATTAGAGCCGTCTTAAAACATTAGTATTAACTGTGCCATCAACATAGGGCTTGTATAGGTATAAACCAGTAGGTAATTGTAAGTTCCTGTGTGCATATATAAAAACATTAAAATCATTTAAATGCATAAGAAAAATATAATACATATTCCAAATTTAAAAAGGAGTACTTATATAAGTATAAAAAACAAAGGATACTTTATATTCAGATAGTTTCTGCAAAATGATCCCTCACATTCGCAGTCTTCTACATTGTTTTTTTCTTTACTAACTTTTCTGGTTTACTGGCATTCAAAGGCATGAAGGCCACAAGACACAATAGAGAGCTACATACAAAGTAGCAGTAACTACTGAAGGACATAACAGAAACAATCCAACCACGGAACTAAACCTCACTCAGTGTGCTTTAATTTCCTTAAATCCAACTGCCTTCATCACATTCATTGTTTTGACTTTTAACTATTTCTACAGTGTGCATTCAGACAATTTTAAAATGTTTAGTATTGGCTAAACAGCAAAACTTCACTAAGCAGCTGCTGTTTCTAAAAGAAAACCAAAAAGGGTCACGGATAGGTCAGCATTTATTCTAATAACATATCTTTAATTGAGACATAAGTCAGGGCTGCATTCCCATGAGCAAACTCTGTATCCTTCACAATTTCCCATTAACTGCTCTCAATGAGGACTTTGTCAAATGCATCATTGCAATTACAGGATTCAGCGGATCAACCACAAACTCAGCAAGCATGTCTAGTCAGGATGTAAGGTCAAGGGGCTGAGTTACAACGACTCTTTTTTTTACTAAAGAGTAGTGACAGTGGCTTTCTGCTTTCTGTGCTGTTTAAAAAATTACTTCCTGAACCAGAAAACGCCCTGATACAATCATGCAGGTGAGATGCTAGATATGAACTTCAGGCTCCATGTTATCTTGTGTTTTCAATCTCAAACACACATCCCTCAGTGAAGCCACAAACCAAACAGGTCTGCTGAGACCCCGCATTGTCTAACCAGAGTGAGACGCCATCATGATTAGCTCACACCTGTGTGGGAAAGTTGAGGAATGGCAAGGAGGATCAAACTTGAGAGATTTATGGTGAAGACTGAGTTATTGTGGTAAAGACAGACAGGCTGTTCAGCAGCTGAACTGCGGGTGTTGCAGGTTGTGGTGGGAATTTGTACAAGGATGGATGGGAACCGGTAGATTTGCATGCACCCGATAACTTTATTATTGTGAATAATCACATTATGCTGATAGTTTGATTAAAGTATTTATACAGCTCGCAGTAAATGGATTCCCCAAATACATTTACATGATTTGTTTGATAATTGGGTTAATGTCTTGTAGGGTGCAGCTGGGAGGAAACATCTTATTAGTGCCACCAAATAAGGGAGGGTAAATAGTGGGACTCTGATGGTGTGCACATTAATGGATTCACTGAGTTCAGTTGTTTGGTGTGTGAAATTCTACTCTGTGTTTATTTCTTCCCTCATACAAGCTGTTCTGCTGTTTGTCAAACAAGCACTTATTTATTCCACAATCTTTCTGACGCATGTACTGAAACAAACTTGCAGAAGACATTCAACAACAGCGTGCACATACAGTAATCTGAAGTGTTCATGAATGATCAGTAATACTAAGAATTCTGGCTCTAACACTGCTTGCAAATTCTATAGTTTCTGGTTTGATTTTGTTTTGTTTTGAGCTTTACTTACTAAATGGCCTGGTGTTGGAGAACGAGAATCCTTTAGTCCTGCAGATCCAGGAACGTCTAAAAGTGGCCATTTCATCTGCAAGTACTGCAAGTGAGAGAAAAGAAGCAGAGTTGAGCCACAGCAAATACACAACAGGGAAAACACGCACAGTAATAAAACCAGAAAATATACAGGTTTTACAAAATGCATTCAAAAATAGAGTCTCATGTGCAAAAGTCACTCTCTAATGTGAGAGTAGCCAGTCCATCTTTTTCTACAGTGTGCAAAAGGGGTATAAATGGTGTCAAACCCACAGAGATCTCCAGCAGACACCTGTACGAGACCCACACTGCTGCTGGAGTCTGACAGAGAGTTCTGGCACAGGGGAGAGTAGGAAGAGCGATGTGAACACAACGGACTGGTGGAGGACTGTGAAATTGCCGTTTGTCAGGGAAAAACAAGAGGCCAGCTGTGGGCGCCCATTGCTGAGCGGGTGGGAAGAGACAGCTGGAGTAAGAGGAAGAACCATCTACAGATCAGCAAAAGACTCCTGACTACCCACCTCAATCAGTTTGGCCTCTTGACCTGATCACAGCCTCTTTCTCTTTTCTTCCCCACTATTTATCACACATGTATGAAAGTTATCATATTTTTTTTATTCTTATCATTTGTCAGATAAAAATCTATCACTGTTTGTCAAATTATTACTCTTCTCTCACCCTTTGTTGCTGTGCCATTGGATAAGAGCTGTGCGCTCAAGAAGAGGCTTTTGTAATTCATTGCTCGATGCAACAAGCTGAGCTTTTTTTTGCTTTTCTTTTTTTTTGTCCCACAGCAATGGAGATAGCATGAAGCCAGAGCTCCAACCATCTGGTTTATGAATCAGTTTAAATACCGGATACAGCAGCTTGTCATGCATGTGGATTTTCTCCCTGGTACAATTTAAAATTAATCAAAAGAGTTTTATTTTATAAGTAGTGTTTTGCTCATCCATGCCCATGTTGAGCAGACACATAAAGCTATCGCAACTCATTATTTCAGTCGTTTTCTAGGCACAGAAGTACGTCATGGGTTATAAATTCTGTTATTGCGCAATCTCCCCATACATCCACTGTTATCATTCTGCAGTGTAAACTATTATTGTTATATAAATAAGACTGCACTTATGAATTCCACTGACATTTGACGTTCGCCCACTGCAAACATTTTGTTAATGGAAAAGACAATGAATAGTATCTGCCGCTTTAAAAAATGATGGTCAAAACCAGCTAAAAAAATATATATGCAAAGCTTTGTCCACTTTGTAAAAGTTGGTGCAGGACAAATGATGATAAAAGAGGCAAACTAGAGGAGTCATGCATTCAGGTTTTGATTTTTAAAACTTCATTCATCACTCAGGGTTTGTAAGGAGGAAGGAAGCTTGGATGGCTGTGGGTTAAAAATGGAAAAGACATTATAGCAGGAGAGGGAAAAGGGAGAGGAGGGAAGAAAAAAAAACATTTTCAGGAATTAGTTTGTCGGAGAAGGCAGAGGGTATTGTTTCCTGACAGCTGGGGTCCAACAGAGCACTAAGGTAGGGGGAAGGGGACCTTTTTTCCCTTCGAAAAGGGGGGAAATTCTTGGAGTTGACATCAGCCCTCTTCATTTTCACTATACTGCTCAAGGCTGAATCGTAGGTTCCAACTAATGGGCCCAAGTCCATACAACTGTCAGGAGGCAGTTGCTTTTAAAGGCTGCTAGCTCCCTATTGAAACTATACTCTGCTGTGTGCATAGTGCCTAATGAATGCTACTCTCGGGAGAGAAAATCCAAAACAATGCAGTTTTCTCTGTCTAATCTATGTCAATCATGAGTCCTTCCACAAATGAAACGAGCGCTATTGTGAGCGTTTGGTCTGGCCCAGCCGTGCCCACCCCGGCTCTCCCACCCAATCCATCCCTTATTTGACAGCTTCTGCCAGGACTGAGGAACATGCCCCCAGGCACTTTTTTCTGAGCACCTACTTTTCTTTTAATTGCCAGTGTGCCCTATGTAGCAACTGTTCACAGACTCCCTGAAACATCCAGCCAGGTAATGCCAGCCGTACACTGTCACATCAGCTCCAGTCCAGACTTTGAGCAGCACACCACTCACTCACACATGAGAGGGAGAGAGGGAGGGTGTTCGGGTCTGTGAGTTGCTTCAGGAAACAAAAGGCGAGGAATTGTGGGCCATGCTGCTCAGCAAAAACTTTCTCGCTGTTACAGTGAAGAAAAAAAAAAAACAAGTAAAGTGTCAGAAGAAAGTTAGTACTATGGGATAAGAGCCAGCATTTTTAAACAGATGATTCAAATGCCATGGCTTAAGAGATACTAGAGGTTTGTAAAAGACTGAAACAGGAGATAACCTAATATCAATTAAACTGCAAGACATTTGGTAATGCTTTACACATGCCCTTATTTTATTAGAAACAAATACAGCCATATGGTTGAGGTCTCATAGCAATGCCTGTTTCAGCATGGGAGCTGGAAGCTCTGGTAAATACACTCGGACAGAGTACTGAAAGAAATGTGTAACTAAAGTGAAGTTTAGTTGATCCATTTTCGTAGCTCTCTAATTGTCTTCCAGCCCTACTGCCTCCAACGCTCAGAATAGACATCAGTAGAATGTGCTACTTTTACAGGACCCAGATGCAACAAAGGTGGCAGTGATGCCACTGAAAATTTCCAAAAAAGCTACACTGGAGGCGTTTGGGTTTTTGAACACAGAGAATACAACATATGCTCGGGGGCATGTGGCCTGCCAGAGCTGGGTTCTAATTGTTACATTGCTCTCACAGAGCACAGGAAAACACAGCCAAGAGTCTTTGTCATCTCTGAAGTGTGTGGTGCCATACTGCAGGCCAACAGCAGAGCATGGAGAAGAGACAGATGTCTGGACATTTGCTGTCAAACTAAGTCAGACACTCTGCCAAAGGGACAGAAAAAAAAATCCAAACTTTGCTAACAACTATCTGTCGACTTAAAGGCTGCGCTGAGAAGTCATATTAAGTGTGAAGTTAATTAAAGTTAATGTTAATGTTGCTATATTATCTAAAACTGATTGGTTTTTGCATACATATGGGTGGCTGTGGCTCAGGAGGTAGTTTAATCCCCGGTTTCCCTTGGGCAAGACACTAAAGATACCCCCGACGCATCCACTGGAGTGTGAGTGTTAGTTAGAAAGTTACATATAAAGGGCTTAAAGGTATAGAATAAAGCGCTGTTTGAATGTGCGTGTGAATAGGTGAATGTGGCTTGTACTAAAAAGTGCTTTGAGTGCTCAGGGCAAAAAAAAGTGATATATAAGTACAAGTCCATTTACCATTTACCATGATATTCTGAATTGGATTAACTCACTGAATCAAGAGAAAAACAGTCAGACATACAACAAATAAAGGAGTGAATATGCATAAAGTGGCAGCTCAAACGTGGCCTGATGCTCGTAAAATGGCTTCGCCCAGCTTGTGGTGAATAGTGGAGCAGTGGGAATGCCTCCACGGATCACCCCAGCAGATAATGTCAATCACCTACTGTGTGGAGAACCCCTCCCCATTGTTTTCTTTTACCCCCCAACAGAAAACAAATGGGCCACACAGCTTGCTGTTTGGCTGAGGTGTTAATTACCGTCCCCCGGCCCATATGAACAGCAACTTCAGACAATAACCCTGTCAGGCTCCCTACAGAACAGTCCCTCCCAGGTTTTCTCTGCTGATATCACCTGCTTATGCGGGGCTATTGACACCTAAACCTGATCTATGCATGAAACACAATTAAAGGCTTACAGCACAAAGAAAGTGTGATAGGTAGCCCCGCCTTGTCTCAGAGTTTGCATTAAGCCTCACTGTTTGCCAACATTAAGGACAATTCTTAAGCAAACTTTGGTAGTCATTGTGCTAATTAGTGTGTAATTGATGGGGAAATGACAAGCAAGTTCAGCTGGTAAAACACGCAATGGGTCTGCGAATGGGGCTACTGCAAATTTTACTGAATGTGGATCGTGTCCTTTTAACTAGTCTACTGTGAGGTAAGTAGGCTGGAAGTTATTAATTAGCACTATCTTAAAGGAAGGTTCAAAGAGAAAAATACATCAACAGTTTGGCGCGAGTGTAAATGGTGGATATATTTCCACTCTAGACTACATGAAGTATAAAAAACAGTTAGATTAGGCACGCGTGAAAAAATACAACTTTTTTTTTTGTCCCTTTGGATTGAAGCCTAGTCTCTCGGTTTACGTTAAATTAACCGTGTGAAGCCCATGTTGCTGCACTGGAAATAGCATGCTGCTAATGGCTACCACATTTGAAGTGTCCATTAGCCCATAGAGGAATGAAGTTAAGTGACTATGACAGGGGCACTCCCTCGGTTTGCCGGGCTTCTATTGTGACCTGGTTGGTCGTCCTGCACTCTTATTCACAGCCAGTAGAAAAACTGGGTCAAAGGTCAGACATCCAAAGTGCTGCGGTTTCTATGGTGACGTGGCCTATTAAGGCCAGGCTCATTGGCCTCTTAACATGCTCTTGTACACAAAAGAACTATTAGTGCAAAAAGGGAGAGAGGAGAGTGATGAGGGAAGGCAGCGCAGGGGAGGTCCCAAAGACGCAGCATCAAGGTTCTTCCAAGATTTCCAAGATGGTTCCACAAGCTGGCTGCAGATGCAACATGCATGGAATAAGTACTGTATGTCAGACGTATGTACTGTGTGTCTGCTAATGTATTCTTCCAAAACCAGAAGAGATACCTGGGTGTACTGTTGTCTCAATAGATTGCTAAGATTCAACTTTAAAACACTCAGTGAGTGATGCTGTCATATGACTACCTCATGTATATTCTGCACAAGGCCAAAACTCACCAGCAAACCAGGTTTATTTGAAAAGTCCTTGGAGTGAATTTATTGCTGTTTCAGTAATAAAACAGCATTAACAGAATACAAGGCCAAGACAAACCACCATAAAAAGCTTCTTTAACATTCTGTCTCAGTGAGTGAGCTGCAACTTCAGCAGGCGTTTCCATTTCTGCAACTCAAGCAATTATTTGTTTCATGAGTTTTTTTTGGGTTTTTTTGTCTTCCTTTAGCATGACATGGTCCTGAGTTATTGCTTCCTGCATCTAGAGTGTAACCATGTAAGTGTAATATGTGTGTGTGAATGAAGCTGCCATTGTTCTTCTCCTTGAATTTCAGGTAATTTTAATCAGCCATTTAAAGCTAAAGAGAGGGTACAGTTAGGAATAAGTGAGTAATTTTGTTACAGAGCACAACAGCAGGTCACATAAAATCCACTGTATAATTAGACGCAGGAGAAAATAATTATGCATCTGGTAAGAGCAAGGCCATCTCATAAAGACAGAGAGTAGGGTGCAAAGCTATTCAAAGTTAATTATGTGAAGTCAGTTATGTGGTTTCCTGCACCTTTGGAGATCTGCTTTCGATTGTCACAAACTGTTCCCCTTAATGTCACTGTGAGCTGATGTCAAGACAGACTACCCCTAAAATGTCAAAGATATCGTTCTACTTAATGTCCCGTGGCATTGTTTGTCCAGTCGCGTAGGAACACAACTTTTTATTGTTTGGGGAGTAGCCTCGTTTCATTGAAATTCACAGCTGTAAACGTCTATATAATTAACTCCAGAACACGAGGTGGTTACCAGCAGTCGGCTAGTTGTTTACAGTAAAGCTCGACTTAGAAATCAAATGTGTGTGTGTAAGTCTAGGTGTGTGTGTCAAGACTACGCCAATGACACACAAGTGAGACCTGAATTTTTCATTTATGACCAAACACAAATTGACCGGAGAGAGCATGGGTTACCAATATAATACAGTGTTTTCTTGCCAAGGCATTTAGGAGGCAATAATAAGTCCAGCATGCACCCCCTCACGCTGAACAGGGCAAATACCACAGCACGGCAATCACTCCAAATACACAGCAAAAACATAAAAATAACCCTTCTCTCTTCTTTTTCCAGAGATTACAAATAAATATTTACCCCCAGCCTCCAAGAGTAAATATACTTAAGTCTAAAAGTGCTTCTTTTTTCCCCCTGACAGAGCAGAATTGTTTCTCCTTTTTATTTCAGTTTTCCTTGGCTGTTTTTTAAAACTTCCTAAGAGTAGCTGACAGAGGTAGGAGAGGCAGCGAAGCATCTTGAAGGGAGAAAGTCCGTTTTGAAAAACTGAGGTGGGCATAAGTGGGTGTAGTGGAGAAGGCAAGAGAGAGAGGGAAAAAAGAGCCTAAATTAAACACATTTGTTTCTGCTCTCACATACCACAAGTCTTATGAAAACAGAGGGCTGATTGTGTTCACTCTGCAAGTCCACCCCCCTCCCCTCTGTCTCTTCACCACCACCCAACACCACCACCCAGCTCC
>VUQI01000338.1:0-11722 GCA_015106735.1 Paratilapia polleni | reverse complement strand
TCTGTGGTCTTCCTCTTTTCCTCCTGCCGGGCAGCTCCATCTTCAACATCCTTTGTCCAGTATATCCACTGTCCCTCCTCTGCACATGTCCAAACCATCTCAGCCTTGTCTCTCTAACTTTATCTCCAAACCGTTCAACCTGAACTGTCCCTCTGATGTCCTCATTTCTAATCCTGTCCATTCTGGTCTCTCCCAGTGAAAATCTGAGCATCTTCAACTCTGCCACCTCCAGCTCGGCCTCCTGTCTTTTTGTTAGTGCCACCATCTCCAAACCATCCATCATAGCAGGTCTCACTACCATCTTGTAAACCTTCCCTTTCACTCTTGCTGCTCCTTCTGTCACACATCACCACTGACACTCGTCTCCACCCACTCCACCCTGCCTGCACTCTCTTCTTCACCTCTCTTGTGTACTGTCTGTTGTTTTGCATAGTTGATCCCAGGTATTTAAACTCATCTACCTTCACTACCTCTGCTTCTTGCAGCTTCACTGTTACACCTGCCTCCCTCTCATTCACACACATGTATTCTGTCTACTGACTTTCATTCCTCTGCTCTCCAGAGCATACCTCCACCTCTCCAGGCTCTCTTCCACCTGCTCCCTACTCTCACTACAGATAACAGTATCGTCTGCAAACATCTTATTACACAGTTTTTTTCTGGCTCTTTAATGAGAGTGGACATTACTAATATGGTCATTACAGGTATGTAGCTGTGGCTGTGATCACAGAAGCCCCACCTACCTGCTGTTCAAACCGTATGTTTGCAAAGGAGAAAGCTGGCTTAAAAGGAGAGGAGTTAAAAGAGGGCTTAGATCCACCACGACTTTATTCTATGCACTTTAAGCACTTTTTATGAATCTCACACACACTCACACACTCTTGCCCAGGACACTTCAGCACGTGGACACGTGGACTGGAGGAGCCGGGGATCTTCCAATTCGAAGATCGACTACCACCGCTCTACCACCTGAGCCACAGCCTTCCCAATAAATAAAGCCAGGTTTTAAGTTAATGTCTCACTTTATTTGAGGACTTACTGCAGAGACTTATTAGCTTCTCCTAAATGCTGAACATTATAAAAAGAGAGATGATAAAGAACAGGACCATAACAAGCCATGTGGGCTTATTGAAAAAGGAAAACATGTCGTAGAGTATACAACGTTGTAAGTTTACACCCCTGTAAGTTTAGAGAAGACCGAGCAAACACGGCGCAGCAGGTTCTAAAACCCCTACTTTCCTCCTTTTAAAAACCAACACATGCACAGCAGCTACAGTATCATTACAGTTTAGCTTTCTTTAGCCAAAAAGTGAGGAGAATTCAAATGTCAGTTCAACTTTTGAGGAATCATGAGCTGTATCCTCATATTTAGGCCAGTCCTTTTTTTCCCCTCTCTTTTTTTTTTTTTTGCACAGTCCAAAAGGAGCGTGCAAACACAATGAGACTGAGAGCCGCTGCATAAACAGCACAAACCACTGAGCTGAAAGTGATAACCAGAAGGGGGAAAGTACAAGCACTGTAAAAAAGAGCCCGATGAAAGACAACAGCTAAACAACACTAATCTGTGTCTCTAAACCTGCAGTCATCCATCACTGAGTGTTTCTTCTCTTCTACTTCCTGTAGATCCAACACTGCACCTTAAAACAAACACAATTGTCTTGCCTTTAACAATAGCTGAACACTTCCTGCATGATCAGCACAAACTGAAGAAAGACATAATCACTCACAGACACATTTATCCACAGATTAAATGATGATGGACTTCACAATGCAAAATGCTCTTTAGTGTCAGAGAAGCTTTAGTTAGCTCACAAAAATGTGACATCCTGGCTTTTTGTTTCTCTCAATCACAGCCATATTATTTGAAATGGACATTGAGCCTTTGGAAGGGAAATGGCTTATTAAAATAATAGTAATAATAAACACAACAACAGCAAATGGACCACTGCATTAGTGAAGGTTCACAAGGGATTGAATTTTCTTATTGGATTGGAAATGTCTAAAAATATGCATTTGTTGCCACAACACTAAACGAGTGATTACAGCAGCTTAGGCGACTCAGTTTCACCGAAACAATGAAAGGATTGCTGGATCAGTCACACTATCCTTTCTGTGTGTGTGTGTGTGTGTGTGTGTGTGTGTGTGGTGAGGGGGACTTCTGCATGTTGTGTGTCTAGAATCAAACATACAGGTTAAACCCTGTGTATTAACAGCTATCAGTTTAAAGTGGATGGTATTATTTGTGTTAGGGTGCCATAATAAATACAGCCTCTGAGAGCACCTTATTACAGTCATTCATTTATAAAACTGACCAGCTGCACATACCTGTAGATGAGATGCCACTTTCTCTTCCACTTCAAATAAAAGTAATAAAAACAGCACTTGTGGGGAAAGTTTGCTTTGTCATTTCTCCAACAGCTGTGTGATTTATTTAAGAATTTTCTCAGTACGTGAGAGGAATCACATGTTCGTAGCTTTATGTAATCCAGCTGATGAATTTGCAGCTTGCAATGTTAAACAGGTTACGAATAATCTGTAATGCATTACACTTTGAGAGGAACCATCGCGGCGCTGCAAATTAAGCTCAAGGCCACCTTCTGAGGAGGCGCAGATAAAGTATACATTCTCTCCAAACAAAATAGGTCATGCTGTTTCAGCTCCAATTAAATGCCGAGGAAAAAAATAACAGTCAACTGTAGAGCAGCTGTGTACAGAGCAGCCGACGATAATTAAAAATTAACCAATTCCATAATTGACTTTTTCCACAGCCATTCAAACCTTTGCTGAGAAGTGAATTCATATAAAGGGATGAATTACAGTGTGTTTGCAGACATGTAATGTATGTAGAGGGGCCTTTCAATGTTTGTAAGATGTGCGTGTGTAAAAACTAGGTCATCTGTTCGGAACTGACACATCCCCCTGCAAACAGATATTTGAAAATCTGAGAGTGTAGAGAGGGGTGCCACAAGCAATCTGAAAAAAAAAAGAAACAACAACAACAAATGACTGCACAAATTGTTGGGACGGAGATAAAACTTATTTGGCGTCTCTTTGTATACAATTACCATCCTGTGAACGGAGCAAACACCATATTAAAGAGGATACAGGTTTCCCTGGTTTTGGGTGAAAGCTCGAAGTATTCTCCTGCAGTTTCCTCATGTGGTAGCCTGGATCCATATTTAAACACATGCGGTGGACATAATGAACATTCATACAGGTTATCCCTTCAAATCGATGTATTGGCAACCTGCACTTCCCTTTTGTAATACACAGTGGTGTCGATCTCCTGTGTAATTTTACCTCTCAGGCAAACCATGATATATCCTTCCCATTTCCACCTAAACAACTGCATGGTTTATCTGAATGACACCCTGAGAGATATCTCCTGACCAAACACTACCGCTGAAACACTGCAGCCAGCATCACACAAAAGGCCGATCCGCTCAGGGACGCTTCCCTGATGAGAAAAAAAAGATTCGAAAGTGCACACGTTTCATTGACTCTGATTCAGCGGTGGATATAAGACTTCTTTTGTGGACAGAGGAGGATATGAAGAGGGAAGGGAGGACTTCAAAAAGAAGGAAACCTGTTGGTGTGCAGAGAGGTGTCGAGGTGACCATGTCCAGGAGGATCCAGCAGGGGCCACTGTTTGTGCAGGTGGTTTTGGCTGCCTGCTTTGTGACTGAACCAAAACGACCCTTTTTCTTACTGTGTGATCAATACATCAGCACAGCCAAACAGTGTCAGACAGTCCATCAGTTCTTCCCCATTAAATCAAGTGAGCTAATTACATCTGTTTTTTACTACTAACTCCTGAAAACAGACGTCTGAATACTCTTTATGCTAAATATTTTTTATTGCTTAAATACAGGCACTGTCATATGACTTGAAATGAATGTAAGGAGGCCATCCAGCATGCCAGTGTCAGGGCTGGTATAATAAAATAATAATGTCTGCTACTGTTCCACGGTACACAAGGGCTGTGGTGATGAAAAGATAGATCCACCAATCTCCAACAAACCATGAGAAAAAACGAATGATAAATCAAACACAATCTACGCGGTCATTATTGTAGAGCACTGTCGGGAATTTAACAGAATGACAAAACCGTCTGATGTGGAACTCACAGGGCTTTGGACTTAACTTCACTAGTAGCACTGCGGCTACCAGCTACCAGTGGTGGCATCAATGGTGGTATTAATCGGCCGTTCATAATTCGCACACCACAGGTTGCACTGATGTAAAGACTGACAGTGACCTGAGACTTGATATTTGCAAAATGAACATAAAGTTTCTCAGCCATAAGCAGTGGCTGACAAAATAGGTCACGACCTATTATAGCATATAATTTTAAAATAAGAAATAAAAAATATCCAGTAAGCACAAAGCATAACAACAGCATGTTTAACCTCTGAAAAGTAGTCGGGAGGGTCTGAGATCATGCATGTTTGTAACTGTTGTTTTGCAACTCTGAAGGTACTAAAAGTGAGATTTTACTGTTTGCATTGTAAAAATATAGAGGACTAATGGCATCTTTAGAGGAGAATTGAGAATAAAGAATGAAGTCATACTATCTCTGAAATTCAAGCTTCCTTATTGCATGTTTTAGTAGCTGTTCTGTGGATGTGTGTCCCTCCCTCTGAAACTGTTTACCCCCCCGTGTTCATAAAGACAGGAGGGCTAACACAAAAGTGAGCTGGCAGAGTGCAGTCAAGAATTCAGATTAATGTTATTACCTAATTTTTTATTTCAGCTCAGTGTGCGAGTCTGTGCTGCTCTCCTCTGCTCTCTGTTTCACACACACCCCATGTACCAAGTTCAGGGTTGCCTGCACTACACACAGCATTACATTCCTCTTTTACCACAACCACAGGTGCTGCGTGCCTCTGTGTTTGAAAGCAGCCATTTTTCTCCATGGTCAAAGTTTTAAATAATGAGGTCATCGTATGTACACTTAAACTCAAAAACCTCTGTTTTTAATGCTCAGTTTCAGACAGCTTTTTTGGCTCTGTATGATGTCAGAAAGAGCAGATATCTTATCCCTATTATGGTCACCTCTGGCACTGAACCCACCCACTACTCAAACTTTCTGTTTGTTTGAGGCAGCCAATCAGAAAAAAGTTGTCTCAAATGGAAGGGGACATGAGCTCCAACAGCTTGTTTCACTCTTCAGATCAAGAATCTCTTTTGTGAGAGTGTCCTGGGCCAACACACAGGCAGCGTTAACCCAGCGTGTTTTTTTCTGTGGTCGGAGAAAATCTGTGCAAATGTGATAAAGACATGCAAACCTGACACAGAAGAGCCCCACTCAGGTTCGAACCCAGCAACGGGAAAGGATTCATTTTTTTTAAGTATTTTTTGGGCTTGTAGCCTTTATTTATGATAGGAGAGTGGGGAGTGGACAGGAAAGCTGGGGGAGAGAGCAGGGGGAAGACATGCAGCAAATGGCCCGGGGCGGATTTGAACACGGGCCTCTGAAATAGCCTTACAGCATATGGCTCACCTACTCAACCCGGTGAGCTATACCAGCACCCAGGGAAGGATTATTTTGAACTGTGAATCATGCGAAGCTGCTCTAGTAGATTCCACAAATAAATGTATGAAACAGCACTCCCCAAAAAAACTTGGCAGTCAAAAGTTTGAAAGCAAGATAAAAAAACAACATTGTGCATTTCTAAACGTACAGTATCATTACAGAAATTATATTCAGCATTTTACTGCTGTTTCTACAATAAGTCTCAACAGCCCTTAAACAGCAATAGAAGACAATAAATTATTATAGCTGTCATGTATAATTAGTCTCCATGTTAAATGATCTATCATATGGGTGAACAGCAGATTTCAATCTTGTGTTTTGATTTAGTCGGCTAAGATTAATGTCTGAAAATGGCAGGGTCCCGTGCTGATCCCGAATCAGTTTTTCTCTCTTTTCTTTCTCCATAACATTTCCTTAAAATTTCGAATCAGTTGCAGCTTCTTAGCAATTCGATTGCGCTGTTGCTTCCTGAGTTTCTCCCCATCTCCTGCCTCCTCTCCTCTCTCCTCATCCCCTCATTTCCTCTCTGGACATTTAAAAAGCCTCAGTGTTAAAAATCTGGCAGTGCAAAGAGCACTACAATAATGTGGTGTGAACACGGGTCATGAGCTCTGAAGGTACCTTCAAAATAACTTAGAATCGAACTTTTAAAACAACGCTGTAAAAACAACTTTAGGCCCACTTATGGGCTCGTAACTTCCTACTCTGTGGTCTTTTCACCTGACAGGGTAATATTTTTAATTTAAGAAATGTCTTTCCACAGCCTTTTAGCTACAGGACGAAGGGTGCGTTTGCTTTGGCAAGAGTGGGTGGTTTGTTGTTGTCGGGGTGTGGGGGTGTGCTGTGTAAACTGTATTTTAAAATTTGAGAGGTGGGTAAATGCCACCAAAGCCCCACACAGCAACACAAACTAACCATGTTTCAAACTGTAGAAAAATCTGAGTGCTGCAGGATATGGCTGCACCTCTTCAGTGCAGCCCAGCGAGGAGAGGAGGCTGAAAACAAGAAAATAAACTGCTCAGACATTTTGGACTGCCGGGGCTCACTGAACTGCAATGGCAGGTATCGATCCGTCCAGTTATTTACCAGCCGAGCTGTTCGTCTGAGAGGGGCACGAAGAGAACACGGTGGCAGGGCCTATTATTTATGAGCAGCTATGTGACAAACACTTCTGATCTACGAGGGGTTACGACTGGCTGAAGGTAGCGGCCAATCAACAACTAACAAAAGAGAGCCTGAAAGCAACTACAACAACATCCAAGTGACACCAACGAGTTAATGTATAAAAAGAGCATCATGAATCAAATAATTGTTGAAGGTTTCCTGGAACATTCAGGTTTCAGCTCTATAAACAGAAGCTTTTTAAACTTATTTTTCATTCATGTATGAGCCCAGATTGCAAAACTCTATTGCAGCTGCCAGGAATTAAGAGCCTGGTATTTCTTTAGAATTCACACATAAAATTAAATGCAACTTCCCAATAAAAAAATACCCATGAAAAGTTGTATTAGACAGGTTTCCTTTTTTAAACTATTTATATATCTTTCGTAATCTAACACTAGCCCTACAGTGGTCATACATTCACCAATAAAAAAAACAGTGATGATGGCCAGGAAACTATTTTACACCATTAGAAAATTAACAGTGTTTAAGCCTCAAGTAACCAAGCTATTTTAGCAATGTAGTAGGGTCATTTATGACCTCATTATATTTTACAAAGCAATCCTTTGTTAATGGCTTTATTTGTTTCTATCATTAATTGTAGATGTGGAATATTTCAAATAATTTGTAAAGAAACTCAAAATCAAGCCTTCCTCTGCAGTACATTTTGCTTCTCTATGTTTGCTAGCCACGGTTGACTGTAAAACATCACAATGCAGTGATCTGAAGCGGAAATTAAAATCAAAGCCTATACTGTTCAAAAATATATACATATATTTCACACAACTTTCCATTCACACCACACCAATGGGCCAATTCAGGTAAAAAGAACCGTGAAAAGTAGTAGAAGTAGACTGAATAATTTCATGCAGGAAACATAAGATTAACATTACCACAACGACACATATAAAGGTGATTAATGACCACTCTTGGTCACATTTATGATGAAAAGAATTCATCACAGATTTTAAAACCACCTAGAAAATGAGATTTTACATCTTGAGGGGTTTATCAACTGAAATAAATTTCAAGAAAGTCCTTGGAGTTATAGGAAATATATTCCTGGAAATCTTTGGATTTTATTTATCCGACTATATCACACAATTAAAAATGCAAAATATTAAAATGGAAGCCAATACGTCACAAAAGCATCATCACAAAGCATGCCTTCACTCTAATTGATTTCATGGGGGAAGATCGGGGATTCAATTTACCAACCAATCACTAGATACTAGAGAATCTAATGTCATTTTTAATCTGTAGTAACGTGTAACCACTGTAAGTTCTCCTGACATGAAACCACTATCAAGAACAAGTTGTGGTCAAAAACTCTGCAGGATATACCTTTTATCAGGACAGGTTTTATTTTAATGAACAATTAAAAGTCTTCACTACTTTGTCATTATTTTATCCATTAGCTTTCCATAGGGGCATTCCAATTTAAAAGAACACAACTCCCAAACTTCAGCAACAATTTTGAATTTTGGACAGTGGTGGTGTTTGGTACACATTGTATCTGACCACAGATATAGTAATATGACAAAACAATATGACTAACGTGACTTTTAACCAATTATATCCATATTTGCCAAAGTCCATAACAAAAGACCACTTAAGGAAGTAGTTTTAAATGCTGTCTCTTACATTTCTTCGTAGTACAAATGTCTATGTTACCCTTAATTGGCCCAGTTCCTCTATGTTGTTGCATGCCTGTTTTAAACCTGGAAGCAGCCACTGAAAGGAAGCTTTTGAATGTGTTGGCAAGAAAGTGAACCATAAGGAGATCTGCTATAAATCACTGACCTCAAGGATCAGGTCCAGTGGTCTGACCTTTAGTCTATGAAGAATTCAGTAACAAGATCCTGAGTGGACCACCGCTACACACTGTGTCATCCAGCAACATGTAGGCACAGCAGTAATTATATACAGTAGCTTGTACCTCTGCAATGCTACGGGGAATACAGCTGATCCCTGTCACACCGTCTGACCTGCATTAGAGGTGTAATGACTTCTGATGACACAACAGACGAGAATGTGTGCTGTATGGTTACAAGGTACAAGTCAGTCAAATGATATGGGGCCATTGACTTAATATTCCAAACTGGCACGAGCTTCAAGGGTGAGAGGATGTAAGCGCCTCGTGTGGCTTTTTTCTGTAGTATGTGACAAGGTCTCTGCACTCCAATTTAAATGACTACAACAATCTTTATTTTTAGATTTGGCTTTTAAAACGTGGTAGACTTTACACTATCAGAGGTATCTGCTGTGTAAATGTTTATTGATACCCGTTTCTTTTCCCTTGCACTTTACAGATTCATCTTATTCACACTTAAATTTCCTCTTAACAAACTACTGATATTTTATCAAAAAGCACAAAGTGCTTTCAAAACATTAAAATGATGAAATGTTGAGTGAATCTTAGTTAAAAGCAAATTGTTAATGTCTATGTGTATATTGTAGTTATATTTACTGGTTTTACAAGAGGAGTCACCTTGATTGACCTACTGCTGTGGTATTCTACACATGGAAGGAGGTATTTCTTAAAAGAGCTCACCACTAACCAAAGGGCTCAAAGGTTGGAGCCGATGGACATGACGTTTCTATATTTATATAATTGACTAACAGGGCTAGTAAATGCAGTAAAATGTGCACATCATCACTATTGTCAGAGGGGCAGAGCAATGTGGATTTTATTGTCAGCTGCTGGGCATTAGTGTGGTCACTATAGACTGTATATAAAAGATGGACATAGCCATCGTGGCATCACCCACCGGGTCGAAAGTGGTCGAGGTTGAGGGTGTTGCATGCTCAACCTCTGGGCGACCGTTTTTGAGAAAAAGCAAATTAATGCTTGTTTCAACCTCTACTGATGGCAAATATTAGGGTTTGGTTTGTTGAGATAAAACGCTGGTGGTGCTAAATCTCCAGCTGAGTGCCATTAAATCACTTCAAAGGACATGATTTTAATTGAAACATGTTCTCTGACAAAACAACAGTAGAAAACATGATGGAGAGATGTTTTTTCATGCACAGAGATGTGATTTTTTTCATCTGTCACAATATTTCGTCTCGCCAGTGGTGTCTAAGACAGCTTCAGTCTGTTCTTATTTTATGCGTTTCTACTCAGTTGGCAATGTGCAAGAATCACATTAATGTGCCAGCAAAGGCAGAGAAGAAGATTTCTAGCACGTCAATATTAATGCAAGTTTATAATTTTGAACTAATCTGTGAATTACTACTGCAAATTTCTATTTAAAGGCATGCACAATTCTCTGTGCTCTTGGTGCCATAAACACATAAACAGTAAGCACTGGCAAGTGCTGGACGAAAGCTACCAGTGTACTGTTAAAGAACAGTAGAAAGAATGTTATCTGTGCTTTTCTGTGTAATCTTGCGTTCTTGAACACTGAAAAAACAGCTGAAAGGGCATAGCAGCTCACAGGAGTAATTGGAGTATTCATACTTAGATATGAGTGGGCGTGCTTTTTCAAAATCATAACTCATTTTGTTTTTAATTGTGCTGTCAAGACAACAACACTGAGAAGCTGCATGGAAAATGTTCTAATTTTAATTTCAGGTTCATTACCTGCACAAACACAGTCAGATTCACACATAACACATTATTTTAGTGGCATCATTTTTCTGAAAGCACCACTGTAAATTAATATGGCAGAAAAACTGTTACAGAAATAGATATAATTGTGTCTTTTAAGTATGGTGGTGTTTGAATAGAAAATATATAAATGTGTTGAGGTACAGAGTGAGAATTTAAGGCTGCTTTTTTCTGATGTTAAGACTTTATGGTTAAGTAAAAATAGAAGGCAGCTTTAAGGAATTCTAAGGAGTATTTATTTCATTTCCATGTAGCCAGAGGGAGGTTCTGTAGACTGAAGAAAAACACATGAAAATATGTGGATGAGCTTTCAATGTAAGGGCTCCATGAAGCTGTGAAGTAAATTAAAATAGACAAAAGGACAGTGAATGTGTATATGTGACATCATCGCAGACCTGATTAAAATAAATAAATAAATGTTTTCTTTTTTTTTAATTAGGCTACTTCATAGCTACTAAGTACAAACTGTCAGTACGATAAAATCCACCTGTCAGTACATATCTGGTAAAGAACATAGTGCAATTTGTTTCAAGGTGTATCTACATGCAGAGAAGATCACAGGCTTACAGATAACATGTCTTCATCTCACCAAAGCCTTTGGCTCTCACTTTGTAGTTACACATGGTAGTAACCCTGCACCGGGCACACAATTCTCTCTGGTAATCTGCAGCTGAGCTGGTAACCCGGCACTCAGTCTGCTGGCTTTTTTAAGACCTACATGTGGTTCTTAAATTTAGGGCAGCTAGGGTCAACCTCCTGAGGAGATAACACCACATATGATGTAAACATAGCAAGTGTTCACACCTGATCACCTTTCCATGCATAACTATAATTACCTCTCACATGCAACCTCGCCTCTGAAAAACTGGGTTCTTGCACAACCAAAGATGCAAAGACGTTTTAAAGGAAAGGTAATGGTAACCAGATTTCATTTTTCCAGCACAAGGGAAGTCGTTAATGAGCATATTAACAAAATCCATTAGTTAACTTTTTTATGGTTATAATCAGTTACATGACAGATAATGTTCTTTTATAGTCATTATATTCAGATCCTGCAAAGGGAGAATTAAGATTAACACCACGAGTGCTTAAGGTTCCTGATAATACACAAGCAAAAGAAAAAAAAAAACACTAGAAAGGTCAGATCTTTAGTTTTTTGGAGTCCTGTCAGGGGTCTATCCTAGGTACCACCTTATTCCTCATCTACATGTAACGACAGGGAGAAGGACTGTGTGAATTCAACCAATGCAGAGGCTATGGAGACACATTTTCATGCAGTTCTCCAGAAAGCAAAAAATGCTTAACCAGACGCTGATGATGCTATGTGGAGGTTGGATGCTGACTGGTTAGAATGTTTTAACATGAAAGGGAACAACTGCAAAGTTCACCATGTGGAGGAAGAAACACATAAA
>VUQI01000333.1:0-22240 GCA_015106735.1 Paratilapia polleni | reverse complement strand
GGGGGGGGGTGAGGAAGATGCATGATGACAGGTTGACTCAGACCCAGAAAGACGTGGGAGGTCTGAGTTATTCCTGTTGAATCTGCACTTGTAGGTCTGTGTGTGGCACCTGATTAAACTCTTCTGTATACATGACCTCTGCAAACACAAATACACAAACTCACACTTGCACACAAAAGCATGAGAGTGTGTAAACTCACACAAATATACACACACACCTCTCACATGTTTTTATGGAGGAAAAAAACTTCTCTCCATCCATGTTTTCACAGTGATGTTTCCCTGCATGTAGGTAAGTAAAGTCTGTGACCCGTGGAGCCTGCCCTGCTTAAAGTCATTCAGACTGAGGGCTGCTGACACTGGAATGCTTGCTATGTTGGTGGGGGAGGTTCTCACCAGATTTTTACATTTTTACTAGTGGCAAAAGTTGATGAAAGCACCCTTTCTTTATAGCCTTTATGAACTTCCACTAGTGGGACAGTTTCCTGCTTCACTGTTCCCTTAATATCACATTAAAGGAGTATTTGTGTGTCCCAAAAATGCCCCATGTCTACTACACCAGATCACTGTTTTGCATAAGTACCCTTCTCATTGGACAAAGTACTGCAGTGATAAACAAAAGTGCTTTGAAATGCACCCAAGACTGGCCTAAGTTCCTTTTCTGGTATAGGCTGTATATGAAAGATGGCCTCTGTGACGTCACCCACTGGTTTGCAGAGTCCGGTTGTTGAAGCCTCGAGCTGAGCTTTTTTTTGCATCCTCTATCTTAGCTCTCTGACGTCAGCCATCATGAGTGCGCGGTGGGTCTGAAACTGCATGTTCATACAGTAGAGACTTAATCATACCCTGCGTTATTGTCTTTCTGGACACTAATGAAGACCATAATTTACAAAATGTTGAATTCATAGACTTGAAACTAGCAACCGAGCCTATAAAATCATCCAGAAAGTGTTTAGTGAGGTCATAGAGTGTAGAAGCTGAAGGTTGTTTCCTCTAGATTAGTTTTTTTCAACTGGAGCAATCGCCCCCTGCTGGCTGTTAGAAAGAATGCAGGTTTAAGGCACTTCTGTGTTGGCTTTACTTTTCAGGCCATGAAGCTACATCTATCTTTAATATACAATCTGTGCTTTCTGGTCTAACAAAGTGGCTTTTCAGTCAATCCAAAGAAAGTAAATAAAAATATCCTTGACCCTTTAAGAGGTGGTGAGCTGTTCCTTTTTCGTTCTACCCTTGGACCTCAGAAATGGTCACCACAGCACTGATCATACAGTTCCTGTGTGAGAAAGCAGGACTGAACTGGATGAACTGGGAAGACACAGCTGTGGGTTACTATTCTAAAGACTAAATGAGTGACAAAATGTCACGAAAATCGAAGCAAAATCTGCCTCAGGGAATCATATACTGTGGAGCTGAAAGTCCAGCGTGGATCTGCACATTGATCGTCTCTTATTGCCCTTTCAGTCAATCCAGTCTCTCCCATTCTCATAACATAATTTTGTCAGCCTGAAATTATCTTATTTCTAAAGCCACAGGAGTCTAGATTAGATTTAGGAAGAGGCATAATAACAGAATGGAAAATAGCTAAAGTGATTTACATATATTGGATTGTATTTTCGTCCAAGTGGCCAGGTCTAAGACCCCTCTTGAAAAACAGAAAAACATTTTGTACAGTGAACTATGTGAAACATGTAAACTAGAAATGATCCTTTGAGGTAGCTCCCTGAGCTAATTTATGCAATTTATGTGATAAATCATACATGGCGTGCTTACACGTTTCAGTTCATTCAATGAAAAATGTCTAGAAATTAGTCCAGTCAGCTTTTATTCATTAGCCTTTGATTTAAGGTATTTGTAGCTGAAGTGGGCACTTGATCATGAAAAGGACATTGGGGAGCGGTGAATCAGACAAAACTGCTCCATGCACGCTAAAATTGATCTGAAGATAATGATCAAGAGGACTCATGAGCTCATATGTCTGTAGGATGAATAAGGAGAAAGGGGGGCAGCATGCGGTGACGGGTCATTGTCCTGCAGGGGTGGGGAGGAGGGGGGCAGGAGGGAATACATTGTCTGGCTTTGCTTCCGACAGTTATCTGATCCCCCTCTGGGAAGGTCTGTGTGAAAATGAAACAGACATTTTTCAATAAAGCTGGTGGCCTTTGATACAGATTTTGGAAATAAATTATTTGTGCTGGAGTCACGTTGAGGAAGAGCCTCTAAAAATTTTAAATGGAAACATCTAATAATTACAGGAGAGATTTCCAGAGTAGTTCAGCAAAAAGAACTCAAAAATAAAAAATAAACTACTGAGTTACAGTGTTGATGTAAGTATGTTATAGTTCAAGCAAAACCAGGCCAGCCACTGGGAAACAAACAGATCTTAAGACTCATTCTTGAGCTGCAGTTAATTGTTGTTTATAGATTTATCAGTGATTGTTTTCTCAGTTTATCATTTGTTTTTTGGAGAGATCTCTTATTTTAACAGTATGAAACAATATTCAACTTCTTATTATGAAATACAAGGCTGAAAATCAGCAAACTTTCCCATTTGAAAAGCTGAAACCTTTTGTTAGGTTTGTTTAACCTTCAACTGTAGTGTTTAATGTTTTGATTATCTTAATATTTTTAATTCAGGTATTGGTTGTGTTTTATGACTACATGTATTTTATTCTGTCCCTAGTATCTATTATTTTCTGTCTTTGACTATTTTATTATTTTTCGAACTCAGGTATTGGTTGCACTTTATGACCTTGCACTATCTCTGTATTGTATTATTCTGTCTTGTTTCAAGTGTTTTTCAATTTTGCACTTACTCTTGCTGTGAGAAACATAATTTCATCCAGTGTATTTTACTATGGCTAGAATGACAAATAAAGTGAGCTTGAACTTATTTTGTTTAAAAATGACTTAGACACTGTTGAATTATCAAAAGTATGTTCAGTATTTTTTTTTTTCAGTAAATAATGGGTTATTCAAATAATTGTTTGAGTTGTATTACACTTGAATACATTGTAAAAATAATATAAACTGGATAGTGTGTCCACCAGTAATATAGAGTTCAGGGTTTGTTTGTTTGTTTGTTTGCATGTGTTTCATTCAGTGCATATCCAGGAAAATGTTTTAGATTTGTGAGTCCTGACCATCTTTTTAATGAAAATCTACACTACCAAATAAAATCCACCCCTGTACACCTACTTATGTATACATTTATTCAGGCTGCTTCTATGATGTAGATTAGCCCATGCTCATAAGAAAATGTGAAAGAGTCACAAAAAAGCAATACATTTTTTTTGTGCTCATGGATACAAACTGTAATGTTTTGTTTTTGCTTTGCTTTTTGTTTTTTTCGTGTCAGTGAGCACAAATTTGTAGGTAATGTATTTCAATAGGAAGTTTTAGGAAGTGTATTTGTGTCAGGCTGTGTTCTGGTAAACTTAGCTTTTTCTGTGCGTTTTGGCCTGTTGTCCACACTAAACAGCATTTTAGGCCACTGAAAACTAAGATTTGTGAAGATTTTCAGAAGCTCCATTTCTGCATTTACATGTGGACAAGAAAAATGAAGATTTTGTCTTGCAATGTCACAGGTGTGCATACTGCTGACATAGTTTTTTTGCATTTTCATGTGGATGGAGAGATTTTTCAAAATGAAAGCGGAAAATCCCAGTTTTGAAAAATACTCGTGTACGTATGTGTGGACATAGCCTCAGAAGCAAGTATTTTGTGTATAGAAAGCAGGGAGGCGTCACAATGGCAACCAAGAAAACAAAGTTTTAGAAGACATGGCAACCATTGTATTTTAACCCAAACCCCAACCTAATCCAGTTGTTTTTTTAATGCTCAAACTTAACAAAGCAACATCTATCCATCCATTTTCTTTTGCTTATCCAATTCAGGGTCCCAGCTGCAATAGAACAAGAGGCAGGGTGAACCCTGGACAGGTTACTAATTTGTCGCAGGTCTAACACATAGAGACAGACAACCATTCATGCTCACATTCACACCTCTGATCAATTTAGAATCACCAATTAACCTAACTCCATGCATGTCTTGTTCATATGAAAGTGAACTGATGAAAAGGTTGTGTTCAGGAACACGAAAATAATGTTGCAAAATTTGTGTTGAGGGTCATGAAAAAAAACGGAACACGAATCAACAGATTAAAGGTCGTGACTGTTTCACCTACTGCCGTGAGACTGGGTTATGTATATAGCTTAGTTTGAATAAATGGAAATCTGACAGTTTACAATAATATTTTGGACAATATATGATTTCAAATTACCGGCAACAGTTTGTGTAATTGTTGTGCATTTCAACACAACAATGCTCCCATGCACAATGCCAGGATGAAAATAATAGTGCAGCACCAGGTTTTGGAATGAAGTGTTCAACAGCCACAAATCAGCATAAAGTCAGTGCATCAGTGCCATCAGATGCAAACTGTCTTCTGACAGTGATTGATGCACCAACTGTGGCAATACTGGATGGCAAGAGATAACGGTCCTCTTTTTAAAGAGTGATAAATTTCATATTTGGTGGTTTAAAGGGCAGCAGTGCAATAAGTCCCAAGTGTTGCAGCCAGAAGGCCTGTGGTTCATATACAGTTTGTAAACTTTGTGTGTCGCACTTTTTGTTTTGCTTTCACTCATATTTTAATTTTGCTTTTACTCACTGGTGGTTTAGGCACCAAAAACTGCTTGGTTAAGTTTAGGAAAAAAGGTCCCTTACAAGCATCCATATGTAGCAAGTTGGGAGTGAAAGACCTGTCTGATTGTTGCCTAAATTCGGTGTATCACAGCTCAAACACCAAAGCACACCCTGCAAGGAATTTTAAGACAATCTTAGACAGTAAGGAAGTATTTAATGGCTAGAAAGGAGTACAGGCTGGTAATGTTCATTTGACCTCATACTTTTGGCCATACTTTATCCAACATAGCCCTCAAGTAGCAGCAGCTTTTCTGCACCTAAGGAGAAACCACCACTAAGATCAGAAAGAGTCTTACAAGCTATCCCTTCTGATCCCTTCTAGATCTCTAAGTTATGATACCAGGGATCCAGTTTTATATGTCACTAAAAATGCTGGAAGTTTACATCATAAAATGCTGACCAATTAGCACCCAGTCCATATCAAACATATTGCATGCACATAATGTTTCAAGGTATACAGCTGTAGATGATTCATAAAAAACAATTTTTGTCATATACCCCTGAGTACTAAATGCCATTAAATGAAGAACAAGTACTTACACTTTGTATCACCCTCCTAGGATTTTATTAAATTACAACATTTAGACCTGACAAAGACCCTTATGTGGATTGCAACATGATTTAATTAAATCCATGGAGCACCAAATATGGCATGTCAGCCTTACTCTTCCTCATTTGTGTATCTCTGGCTTTCAACGTTTGGACCGTAACCAAAAAAACAAGCAACCAAATCACTGTGAAACTGTCAAACAGCCAACAGGAAGCAGCTGCCAGGTGCAACACAGGTGGCATTTCAACAATTGGTAGGACATGTGGTTGCACCAGTATGTGGGCGATACACGCAATGTCACTTTAAAGATCACCTGAAAGCAGTCATCAACATTTACTGACATTTCTCTGCTGTGAAAAATTAAATTGGTTTCTGACAAGTGGTGACACATAGAAAAATACAGCCTGGAAAAAAACCCACAAATATACAAAAATAAATTATTTATCAAGATTTTTATTTTTTATTTTTTTTAACTTTAATTCATCATGCTTGGACCTTTAAAAGAATGTGTCATCATGCTCTTAACTTCCAGCTCTAGCTATCTCCTGGAATAAACTTTTCCATTTAATTTTAATTTTGTGCTTTTTCTAGTGGATGTTATCTAATTTTGGGGAAAAACTTTTGATAGAACGGCATATTTAAACATACCCTCACTGAGCTAAACCTAAAATATCACTGCTCCACGTTGGGAGTGCGTGCATAACTCGTACTGTAGATGTTATTTTATTGCACCGCAGCTACTTCACAACTCTCTGCTTCCCCTAATTAGCAGACAGCCTGCAGAGATAGTGTGGGGATGAGGTGACTCTGCATTGGCTGTGCCTGGTAATGATGGATCACAGGCATCTGTGCCAGCCCAGCAGAGCAGCACAGCCAGGACTCTGTGGAGAGAGAGCTGCAAAATATCTGCATGTTTGTAACTAATTCTACCATGTAGTGAGTCTATGAGAGGAAATAGTGCAATTTAATACAATATAATTAGTTTTTTTTCTGATCCCTGTATGTTTTATTAAATAGGGTTTAGAATATACTGAACACATGGGTCAATGAAGCAGTGACTTCTGCTGCAGGAGTGGCCTGATGAGTCTTTTGTATATTTTGATGCCTTTGTCATTAATTCATGTGTCTATCAAAGTGAAGCCATGTAGCCATTGTGACATCATGCGCTGTTCTTTGAATTCCTGTTTTGAAGCCTCAAAGTTTTAGCAAGTTGCATCCGCAGATTGTATGGGCTCATTGCATAGACATGGATACCGGCTAATTAGCAACACAGTCTCATGGCCGTTTGTGAAATAGTCAAAAGCTCAAATCCACTGATTTCTGGACACAAATTTACAGGTTTTTTATGGCTCAGTGGTTGCTCGGTGATTGAACTGAATTATTCTGCTGTTGGAGACCAATTGCAAGTAGTTGCGGAAACCAACTGATCACCCACAGGTGCAACACCCTCAAACCTTGTGGTGACCCCTTTCAATCACAAGGTGATTGTACAGGTCACCTGGTGGGAGGCAACCTGTCTCCAAACAATCGTGGTCCGACCCAGACTGACTGCAACCATTCTCAGGCAGACTGGTCAAGGTCTGCAAATAATTGCCATCTAATTTATAAATGCAGACAGACTGCCAACACGTTGCAATGAGTCTGAGTCAGTCTGCACCGATGAGCACAGCTCATCTTTGCAGTAGGGTAATTGACTCAACTGGTTGCCAAATGGTTGTATTCTGGTTATACTTCTATATAAAAGCAAGGTTGCCAAGTGCCTGTGTCATTTTGCAGTTAAAGTGCCATCCTGCAGCAACTACATCACTCTGAATTTCTGATTTCTGAATCTCATGAATATTAATGGTATGATGAAAGGTTTCAGGGTGAATCCTGAAAGAATGCTTTTAGAGTATCAGCAGTAGATAAGATAAAAATTTTCATGCTCTGCCACTATACAGTCAGCATAAATGACTGTTAACTGTCATTTATGCAGCTCCTATTTATAAGAGTACTGAGAATGCTGCTCAACTCATAGTGCCATCCCCACAGCACCCCCTATGTTCCCGCAGCTATGACTGGCATTATATAAATAAGATTGAATTGAACTGAACTGAACCTGAGTTTTAAAGCTGTGAGAAGTATGCTATGGGTTTTTTGGAGCTACAAGTTACCATATTTAGATGACAGTGTGGAGAGTCAAGTTATCAGCAAAGGGTAAAAAAACTGATTAGCAAAAAATACAAGAAATTTCACTCAAAGATGGAGTCCCAACTTCTTTGATATTTTCATTAAAAATGGTCCCTGGCAGCAACACCACGAGCACAATTTAGGGGTTCAGTTCACTGACTCACATTAGCGGAGGTAAAGCCTCATAGTGAAGCCTCATAATGTATAACTTCTGAACAGGTTTATTTAGCTTTAAAGTTGGGCATTTTAGTATGGAGATCTATGGGGATTGGCTCGCTTTTTGAGCCAGCCTTCTCAAGTGACCATTAGAGGAACTGCAATGCCATGTTTTCTCATGTTAATTTTCTGTGCGTTGCATGCAAATCATTTCCCAAGACATTGTTGTTTTTTGATGCTGACAGATCAGACCACCAACATGAAAAATGGCTATTGCCAAAAGTTGAAAAACTGTAGGAAGATTAGTGTTTGCCTGCAGTGGAAAAATGTCTGTGGAGGAGAGGACCATTATTACAGCCTTTTGAATCCTTCTCTTGTATGTCCCTCGCTTCACAGATTACAGGTACAAACGAGAATGAATTGCTGCTTGGGAAAAGCTGTTGGAGTCCAATGTAACATGCATATTTACACAATGTTTGCCAACTGCCAGTCTGCAATACATCTTGTCCAAACATTGTGTAAACCATGTCTCTTTTGGTGTTCTGTTTTGCTTGTGATCGTGATCTTCAATAACTAGAAAGTTTTGATCCGATGCGTCAGGTATGTTATCTGTTTTTTGGTTATCCACTGCAATGTTACATTTCATGATAGCCAAGAGCTCAGTGCCCTAAACAGTGCCCTAGTATTAATAGTGCTTATTTTCAGTTGACTCCAGTTCAGTCTGGACCACTTTAGTAAAAGAAAATTATTATTAACATCAGCAGTTATTTAGATTTGATTGTATTGCTCCGAAGGTGGTGATATTCCAGCCTAAAGGTGAGGACAGCACCAGCAAGGGCACCTTTAGGTTCCCAAACAGAGCAGGCATCAGTGACAAGAGATATAACAAAAAGAGTCAGATACAGCATATAGAGGAAGAGCTAGGGTGGAGGCAGGTTGAAGACTTGGAGAGAAGGCATTAACTGTAGGCAGACTAAAGCTGCTTAGATAGTGGACTCTATGTAAGATTTACCAGCTGGATAGGTGAAAGGACATCAGGTTCATCCCCAAGGATTGTGGGCTCAATCAGTGAGTCCATCAATCAAAAGACAAACCCAGCTTAAAGTATTTTGTGACTCCTATTTGAGAATTCTTGCAGCTGCAGTTGTAGTCCTTTACCTCTGGTACACTAGTAATCATCAGGAAGCCCCCCATGTTAAGTTAAAATTATGCCCCCACCTATTTCATACACAAAATTGTCCTGTTTAGACAAAAAGAGACAGTTCAGCTCTCTGTAGACCCGTGGGTGAATATTCCATGTAGACCATTGTGGCAGCTGATGGCAGAGCTTCTTGTAACAGTTTCTACAACAAAAATGAAACACGTTTATCTGAGTGAGACAGAGAAGAGATATAAGGAGGAGGCAATCACAAAGCAAATAGATAAACTCCCAAAAGAAATGTCTGTCTTTTCAAAACCTTAAAAAAAAAAACAACCAACCGTGAAAAGATATGATACAAGTAGGTGTGATTCTGAAAACAAATAAGGATAAAAGAAGGGAACAGCAGAAGGAAAGGAAGCTCAGGTATGTGATGTTTGCATTCTGCTTCACTGGCAGTGAAAACCAAGGGCTAAAAACTTGCTTTTATCCTTTTAGTCAGCCCCTCTCAAAATTTTACATATTACTCTCAAGCTAGAATAAGAACTGCTGTACAGTCTCTCAGGACTCTCAGGAGGTTCTTAAGGTGTGCTGTCTAACCATGTTAAAATCAAATTGTCTTTCTGTTTTGTTTTTTTAAACGCCTTGCTGGAAGGTGGAGTGAAAGACATGGCATGTAGACGTGGTCATCTTGACCCCCTGCTCTCAAAGGTCATAAGTCTTCAGTGCCTCAATGCTCCCTATTGATCTCCAGGTGCAGATCCTATGGCTCCTTAATTTATTTCCCTGTGTTTTTCACAAAGCAAAAGAAAGACTTTATTATATATATTACTCTTGAAAAGGTCATACATACCAGAGGATTGGAGGCTCCTGGCAGCAAGTCACTGTTTTCTTTTTTTGTTGTTTTGTTTTGCTTTGGGTTTTTTTTTTTTTTAAGCTTTTGCTCAAGGACACTTCAACAGTGAGTGACGCTTGAATGCTGTAAAGATGAAATGTGTGATTTTTCAAGGCACGGGATGTCCTCAGTAGCTATCTGATCATCCTGCTGTCACATAAGGACACCTTAGTCTCATTCATTGTCTTTATTACCCTGCACAGAAGCTTTCCCCTCACCAGTCTCCTTGAAGAAAGATTTAGCCTCCAAAAGGTGGTGTATTTGTTTAGCTAATCTCCTTTACCGTCCTGAAAGGTTTCACTGGTGAATTGTCAGCAAGGATTATTGGATAAATCTGTGTGGGGCTGCTTGGAGTGGAAGCAGGGGGTCACATGTTTTCAGAAGGTGGAGTCTCTTGACTACAATCTTGACTATCTTATTGAACTGGATGATCACGGCCAAGCGTTAAAGAATTTTTCAGCACCTCTGGGCTCTAGAAATCAAGCGTCTTCTAATAATAAATGGTCTTCGATCTGAAAATATTTTTTCCATCCCCAGAGAAACCAAAACTTTGACATTCCTGACAGCAGAGGTACACGGAGTCAGTAAATTCCCCACTATCTCTGGTTTGTGTCACACAAAGGATGCAGCAGAAGTGATTCATGGCAAGGCTGAATGGGAGCTGGCAGTGATAGTTCAAGGTAATCAGCATTTGGCGGCATTGAGGTGCCTGGTTATTGTAACCTTGTCATGACGAAACAAAACATAATGGACTGAAGTGAGCTGGGTTAAAGAGAAAAGAATTCAATGTATCCCATCTATCCTGACAATGACTTTTCCCTGACCACAACAAAACAGTTATAGTCAACTAAACCTAATAACCGTCATCATAAAAGTGAGATTTTCACACACACACACACACACACACACACACGGTTTCTCCACAGTCACACGGACCATTTGGAAAGGCTTGTATGAGGATCTGGTGCAACTTTTACAAAGAAATCTTTGAAGTTGAATAATACTTTCAAATTGCATTAACTATCAAAACTTCAAGACAAAGGCAGGGGTCCACATGATTTAATTTGTCAGAATAATTGTGCCATTTTCTCTCTACCACTTCTTAACAATAGTTTGTCCTCAAGAGTCTATTACTGCACTGAAGCAACAACTTTACCAGCAGAGCCATTAGCTTTGTATTGTTTCTGCCTCTTTTTTTCCACTTTATGAATATGGTTTGCATATATGCCAGTTTGGTCAATGAATAAAATTACAATAAGCAGTTTGTTGGTTTCTCTGCCTCACGACAAACTGTGATGGAACCCAACTGTTCTGATCTTCATCATGCTGCGTGATGGTACGTGATCACATGATTCTTTTCTGAAATGTTATAGCTTCATCATAGCGTGTGCATGGATGTGAGTATAAATACTTATTGTTTTCTTATGATAATATGGCCATTACACTGTCTCCTGGCTCCTCTGAGTGTTTACACAGCTATCTGTTATTACAGCTCATGATAATAGTGATCTCAAGATGGAAACCATTTTTCACTTGTCCCAAAATGGAAATGATTCTTCACTTGCCCCCATCCACAGGCAGGTCAAAGCACTGTGTCAGCACCAACTTGGCATCTAGGTGGGCTTCAACGCCTTGCTAAACAACATGTCAGGAGGATGGATTCTTGCAGATGCAGAACACATAGTTTTACTCTTAAATACACACAAAACTGGGTCATTGGGAGCTATTATCCAAAGCACTTTACAGTGTGCTTTTGCATTCTGCCACTCATCCACCAGTGCCAAAGCTTCCATGTAAGGCACTAGGTTAACTATTAAAAGCAGTTAGCAATTGAGTGTCTTGCTCAAGGACACTTGAGGGAAGCACCGGGGATCAAAACACCAAACCTGCAATCAATGGATTCGACTTGCTGAGCCGTAGCTGCCCCAGCAGTAAAACTGTAAACAGTAAATCTGTAGCAGCAGATGTAACAAGTCTTGTGGCAGGAGCAGCCAGAGCAGCAGTGTTTGTAGCAACAGCAGCAGAGGCTGATGTATTGTACAACCTGCAACCTTTGGGTGTGAAAAATGAAGCCAACATGGAAGTGGTAAACCACAGTTCATTTAGTGGCTACTTGAGGGTGGTTCAAAGCCTAGTCATACCCATAGACTCCTGTGTTAAAACTTCACAGCAGAAATAAACATGTTTAGACCTGTATTGGCCTCTTTAGATAATTCCCACCTTCATGACAGCTGTGCAGGAGGTGAATTTTTATATAACGCACCCTTTGAAATTTCATCAAGGTTTGAGATTGCATCATAAGGGCCACTTTATATGGCAGATGTATGTCTAAGAACATCCATATATTTAAACAAGATTCATATTTTCCTTTTAAAGATTGTACTGAGCTAACTAATACAGTCACCATGGGTTTATAATGCCAACAGTGAGGCGACGTTTGTGAGTTCAGACACGTCAGTCTGTTTACATGGAGTGGACATTTTGTGGCTGTTTGCTCATAACCATTTACCAAATTAGCTGTAAATCAAATGTTGGATAAAAGAACCAGGATGTCACTGACAAATTACCTCATCTGGCTCACGATCCATCACAATTCACAGCTTATTGTAATGTGTGAAGTACAGAAAGAAAGCGATAAGTTTTCTTGTCATTGGTTGATTGTATTGCACAAACTAATGAGATTTAATCCACTGAGAAGGCAAGCAGGCTCTTAAATAGTCATATCCAGGACAAATTAATCTTGTTCACCAACAAATTAAAGTCTATGAGTACAGGAGTATTATGACTACACGGTCAGTAGTAACCATGGCCATAAAAAGCATGAAAATATGTGAACACATCACCACACACTTCCTAATGTGGGAGTCAACCAATAGGACCACTCCCTCCGTGATAATGACCAATAAGATCATGATCATCACCAACCAACAGTATACCTGTGGTATGCAACATGTGTGGCAAAGCAATACATGTTTGATATTTCATGAAGTTCTTTCTTTATCATTTAGTGCATGCACAATTTATTAACATCATTTGTTAACAACTTTGTTAAATGGATTGAAGTAAATATTGTTCAGAGCATCAGGAACAAGCATTTGGTGAAACTATAAGTAGTTTGTATAAAGATTATGCTGTGAAAATTGTCCAAATGTGACCATGACCTTCTGCACAATTTGGATTAAGATTGATTAGGTAACCATTGTGTGCACGTTTGGTTAAATTCTGACCAATATTCTAGGAGGAGTAACAATTCTTGTGAAATGTGGAAGAACATATGGAATGAGCTAAAAATGAAGACATATGTGTCTGCTTTCTTTATTGCAATAATGAGAACATTATCTTTGCCTTTGGAAGAGATGGTCTGCCTGGACCACTATTGTACAAGGGGAAAACGTCAACATTTGTCTGTCTGAGCTGCAGTTTTTTGCAACCAGTTTTGGCAGAGGAAATAACAATGCTCTTTCAACCGTGCTTGCAGGGTATAGCTGACTCCACACACACACACACACACACACACACACACACACACAAAAACAGACTGTGGTAAAACTACAGAGTAAAAGCCACAACCTTTTTACAATTATTTTTATTTTAAACATTTTTTTCATTGTATTCTTAATGGGTCTGACAAGGGCACAAAGTTGAACTGCTAAGGACGGAGTATCTAGCTGTCAAAGGGGCAATGGCACTGGCTTGATGAATTCAGATACTTCTGTCATGTAGTACAATAGCTACACTGTATAATTCTGAATTTAAGAAATGGTTGTGTTGTCTCAAATTGAAACAGCAAGATATGCTGTTTACAGGATGCTGAGGAAGTATGCTGCCTCCATCCACCCATCCGTTTTCTTATCCAGTTCAAGGTTGCGGAGGGGCTGGAGCCTATCCCAGCTGTCACAGGGCAAAAGACGCATACAGTCGCAGGGCTATGCTGCTTTCTCTGCCTGAAAATTGTTTGGTGGTCTCTTCCTTTCTGCTGAATAGCCAAGATGGCCACCACTGAGGTGATAAGTGCACAGAATTTCACAACTTTTATAAGTGTTGTGAGTCATACACTCAAAATGGAAAGTGTAAGTATGGAAGTAAGCGATCTAAGACACAGCATATGTTTTCTGGCCGAAATTCCAATTTCTTTATCTGTGCATTGCTAATCATACTCTGCACTTCTTTTGAATACAAACAGTTTGATGGAAATTCTTGTTCTTAATTAATTCCCCTGCCTCTATCCAGTGACAAATTATTTCTGAAGTACTCTTTGTTCCTAAAAGTGTATGTAACACTTCTGCAACCAGCAGTGAGAATGCTAAAACTCCAATTACTGGTATGAGAAGACAGTGGTTAATGCTAGGTTTGGATGTGATAGCGGTGGCACATACTCTCTTAAGTGTTATCCTGGTGGTGGTTGTATCCATGAATGAATGCCAGTCTGTTTTCACAAACTGATATCTGCATGTCATCCTATTAGCAGCAGCTTTAATTCAAAAAAGAGTGTAAAAAAATTAGAAGTCACTGATTCAGACATGAATCATTTTTTTTCTTTTTTTTACACCTCTGTGGCTCCAAAGCGTTCTGTGAAGCTTTTTATATTGCCACCGTCTTCTCTACCATCTTCCTGTGTACGGGCGACAGATAAGAGGGGAGCAGATGAGAGATGAGAATGATTAAAATAATACGCCTCTTATCGTGGCGCAGAAAGCCTCTCCATGCCCACTGAAGAGGCCGCTCCAGACAGTCGATATTGCCTCTGTGGTAAAAAATGAAAAGTATTGATCTCTTTTACCTCAAGCCGCTCAGCTGATTGAGCCTGAGAAAATCTGTATCAGCTGCCAACCCTCACAAGCGGGCACGAGAATGATAAACCAGACAAAATGCCTCAGAGTTCATCTGAAGGAGCCATATTTCCTGTCAATATGATTTCAGGGAGGAGAGCTGACTCGCTTGTCCTGTCCAGTCCTGTAAGTCACACTGATAACAGATTTATCTCTGAGATGCCTCTGTCCTCCATCACACCTGGACATCTTCCAGGTCTCACATAGACGTGCATCTGTTTGGGAGGCCAGATGTGACCCCCTTGTTTACACTTCCATGTCTAACCGGAGCTGGTGCGGTGTCTAAATTGAAGCAAAGGCCGCTCACTCCCACAGTAATCAGTCTGGGAAATAGCCGCAGGCTATCAGAGTAAGCCCAGACACAGCTTGTCATTGAGCAAAAGGTAACATGGTGACAGACTGAGGTCTGTGTTCACCAGCACTACAGCCCCTTTCATAAACGGCTGCTCACTGAGCTCACAGCTGGATGATTAGATTAGTGTGACCTGTAATCGAATGACAGGGTCTGGTGACACACACACATACACACACACGCACACACACACACACGCAGCAGTAGGTGATTTCTGCCCATCTCTCTGTATCACAACATCACATGCAAATACCAACACAGACAGACATGCAGGGTAAATCTGGAGCATGAACACAAACACAGATCTCCCAAGTGAATACTTCCCATCACTGTGTCCACGTGTGTTTACTGGAATGTGAGATAATGAGAGAAGTGGAGAATGAGACAGACAGGCAGAGATCACCTGCCCCATGCTGATGAGGAACATTGATCGCATAATGTTATTTTCAATTTGTCGCTGGGTGACTGGGTTTAAACAGAACATCAGATTTACAAAGGGGTTCTTTTTTCCCTTTTTACCTGATTTGGATCTCGTCTAACTCACCCAATATAAATCAAAACTAGCTCTTGTACATGCACAACCATTACATCACATTTTCAAGGTACACAACATTGGAACATTCCAGCAACGTATAACTCTGACCACAAGTGGCAGCACTGAGCCCACTGCTACTGCTGATTAGTGTGCAAGGAAGAAATTCTGCACCAATTGATGGCACCTGTTTCCAAATGTTGTCCCAAATGATGTTAGAAGCTGTGTTAAACCATAACAGAAACTTCCATGTGCGTATAAGAAGCAGCTCGTTTTGGTGGTTGAAAGGGATGCCATCAGGCATACTAGAAATTCTCAGACAAATACATGGCTTTTTCTATTATTAAACTATTTCACGTTTTGCTATGAGATCAGGCTAACATCCCAAAACGTTCCTGCTCGAGGGGTAGTCAGTGACCATATAAAAGATGGACATAGCCACCGTGACATCACCTACAGGTTAGTTAAAGAAAAGAAAGACCTGCAGACAGTAAACCTACTTTCAGCTGCTCCCTTATTCACAAGGGGTCACCCCAGCCGGTACCGCTACATGGCTGATTTGACAGATTTTTACACCTGCCCTTCCTGATGCAACCCCAAAGGGATTTGTGTCTTTTCCTGGGATCGGGATGTTTTACTTGTGTAAATGTGTAAACCACTACACTGTGAACCCACAGACAGTACTCAGGGTTAAAAAACAGCATATCCACCTTGAATAATATTTGATCTGCATTCATATTTAGAGTTCATATTCTTCTAGCAGACTCTTGAAATAAATATAAGACAAAAAAGACAGTGTTCTTTGCAATAACAGTGTAAATACAACATTTATAGTATCAAGTCTTTATAAAGGCAACGCTTGGAATGTTTTTAAGTCAGAGGTTTATATGCTCCCAGTATATTGGAAACACAGAAGTGAACTCATGAAAAATGGACCTTGACTGACAGTCTCGAAATATTAACAACATACATAAAACTCTGTAAAGAACAGAGATTAATGCAAAAATAAAAAGGTAATTAAATCTGCTAAAATGAAATATGTATGGTTTCTGAAAGATTAATAGATGTCACTGACTTATTCCCTTCAAGAGCTTTTCATAACACTCGGGGTTCTGATCAAGTGAACAATGAAAGAATAGAAGCAATCATTTTCAATGACGATATTCAGGTGAGTATAATTACCTTGGGTTCACAAAAGTCTGTTTTCATTTGTGTGCCATACTTCTAGATAGTAGTATTTTTCAAACAAGCAAGGTTATATAGTGTATAGTTGGACTACATTAAAAGGCAGGCCAATCATTTTTCCCCACACCTTTCTTTTGGCTTCTGCTTATTTTTTTGACTTTCAACAGCTCACAGCAGCTCCATACTTGAAGCATGGTTAGTTATACAGCAGCAGACACTTTACTTTTTGCTCCGTTCCTTTCCAGACGTGTGCAACACGTGTCTAAACATCTCGGCATCAGGTGTTATTTACAACAGGGGCACCTCATGCAAATGCAAATGAACCGCATCTGGACTCATTAACATTTTAGTCTAATAAATACCCTGGTGAACTGAAAATACACAGGATAATCACCGCTGATTTTGAGACAGACTTGGTAAATATGCCACTTTCTTGTGTGTCCTCAGTCTCCCTTCAAATAGGCATTTGCACAGACACTTAAATGATATCTGAGTGAACATTAATGCATGTTGTCTGATTAAGTTGGAGAAAGTGGGGGAGGAAGGAGAGAAGCACTTCTGACTGCTGGCAGAGGATACAAGAAGATGGCAGAAGGAGCAGCGAGAGATGACGAGGGGGAAAGAGTAGGAGGGAAATAGCCACGAGACAAAGAAGGAGAAGAATAAACTGTAAGAGGAGAAGAAGGGTTTTGTGATATTTGAGACAGAAAGAGTACGAGAAATAAACAGAGGAGGACAAAGATGAGTAGGAGTAAGAAGGTGACAAGAAGAGAGAAAAAGAAGAGATGGATGGCAAAAGGAAAGTAAGCAAGAGGCGAAGCAAGGAAGAAAAGAAAGAAGAGGAGGAGGAGATGAGTGACGAGGAGTAGGAGGAGAATTCGATTGACACTCAGGCTCCAGGCTGCATCAGCAGCCCCGCCTGCAGGTCACAGAGGCCACAGCTGAATCCACAGATGCTCTTCAGTCAGGAAGATCCTGATGGTGACCTCCTCCCCAAAAGACCAGGCGATTTATCACAGAGGCAATAAATCAACATGTCTGACCTCCACTGCACACAGCTCACGCCCCGGACTGTTTACTCTACCGCCCCGGTTATCCATTATGTGGCAACTGTCGGATGCAACAGCAGCAGATACACTGATGATACACAGGTCAGAGTCATCCAGGGAGTGGAGACGGGCCGCTTTATGTGGCAAACACTCCAAAAACACATAAATGCAGAGGCACAAACAGCTGTGGGCGGCCCCTGATGTTCTGACAGATTTTGAAGATTGTCTCATAAAGTTGCTCAAAGTCAAAGAAAATGACTGACACAGAAACTGATGCAACAATATCATCACCCGTGCCACCAACTGCTTTTGAATATTGCAATTTGAATCAGGGATCTTATAGTTAACTAAAGCTAAACTAAAAAAATAAAACTAGCTGTGGATCTTAGTTAATGGAACAAAAATTAAAAAAAAAAAGACTTCTAAACAAAAACTAACCAAACAATGGTGTGCACTTACAAAGCTAGCCAAAATAAAATATAGAGAAACATGTTTTTAGTTTTAGTCTCTCAAATGGTCAAATTTGTGCAGACTTTAGTGCATATGTTCATGTATATTGTGAGTCAAGTATTGTAAAAGCTGTTATGAACCTCTTAAATCTTGAGCCAATACCCTGATAACTATAAAACCAACACTAAAACCAATAAAAACTAATATGAAAGTAAATGAAACAAGCTATGGAAACTAATATGGAAAACTAAGTGGAACTAAACTGAATTGAAAACAAAAATTAAAAAAAAAAAAAGGGAAATAAACTGTGGGATTTTAGTGTGGAAGTACCAAGGCCAGAAAGGACAGGGGGACTACTTCATGGAGAGACACAAAACTACTCCTGCTTAGAAAGAGTTTGGTCGAGTAGGTTTTGGGGGAAACATAGTTAGTACATAGCTATTTTCTGAGGCGCCGGTTGCCAACAGGCAAGGCAGGCAACTAACTGGGGCCCCAGGCCACTGAGGAGACCACAATGTCCGACATACTTTAAACTAGAGCAGTGGCAATGTCCAAAGTTTGCAGTGATAGCAGGAGTGACTCGATCTCCCTAAACGGGCCCACCTGACTCCAGTCACTGTCATTGATCACACAATCCTGTTTAAGCAAACCTAATGACTACAAGGAAGTTATCCTTCTGGGAGTGAAAAATTAAAGATAAAAAGAGGAGGAGAAAAAAGGAAGACAGTGGTGAGTGGCACAGACAATAACGATTAAATATAATGCTAACTACACTACTACTAGAGTTATTGGGCTACACCTCTCAACCTTTGAATTGAGGTGTTTTCAGTCCCTTTGCCACAGGTGTATAAAATCAAGCACCTAGCCATGCAGTCTGTCTTCAGAAACATTTGTGAAAGAATGGGTCATTCTAAAGAGCTCAACGAATTTCAGCGTGGTACTGTGATGGGATGCCACTGTTGCAACAAGTCAGTTCATGAAATTTCTTCCCTCCTAGATATTCCAAGATCAACTGTAAGTGGTATTATTGCAAAGTGGAAGTGTTTAGGAACCACAGCAACTCCAAAAAGGCTATTAAGAAGTCCCAGTCATGGTAGGCATATAAAAATCACACCGGCATGGAGAAAGTCTGGTAGGCCTACCTCCCACACCCTTTTGGGAAAAAAAACAGGCAACTATTTGCATTGCATTACCTGTTAAATCATCTGTGTTTAATTAGGGCTGGAGAACTGGTCACCTTTTCGGCTCATTGCAGCTGCTGACATATCAAAGCTCAGCTGAGCTTGTCAAGAGTTCATGGCTGATGTTTTCATATTTAAACGCCCTTTCTCAGAAACCACGGTGTCATTATTGTTTTCTGAGTTTCTGTCAACAATGGTTCTGGTTTCAGTAACTAGGCAACGGAGTCTCATTGCAGTTCATGAAATACAAAAATTAATTTATGGATTTGTGCTCCTGAACACAAATTGTCACCCCCCCAACCCTTTTTTCTTTTTTTCCTTTTTTCTTTGTTTACATGAACACAAAATGAAGTTTTTCCAGATATATAAGGTGTACCACATAAAGCAGTCCACATTTGGAGGTTGGAAGGGTTGGTAGTGGAAATACAGGACAGTCTGTGCCCATGTACATGAACAAATATTGGATTTTCATGATTATTTCACAATTTTTGTACTAGGAGAACACTTTTAATGGGTATAAAATTCATTAGCGACTACTTAATTCAATAAGGAAGACATGTTCTCTCACATTTTTTCTTTAAATCTTTTGGTGATATCAGTTAGTCTTGCTGCTCTACTTTCTTCCTCACTTCCATTTTCCAAGCTGTTGCTGTCTGCCCGCATTCTTCTAGTCAGTCATCCCCTCACCCCTGTTCATTGAATTCACTGTAATTTTTCATTCTACCTTTCAGGCTCCCTATCATGCATCCCATCTCCTCCCCTATCTCTACCTCATAAGTGCCCATATCATCTCAACCAAAATATCCCATCATTCATCTGCTTACCCTGCTCCATCACCAATGTCTATACTCTGGAGGTGTCATGGTCTGTGGGTTTTTCATTCAGTTTGTTATCTTAGAATTCTAGTTTCTGTTTATCATTAATAGGCTAAGTTTTGACTCCTGCTCAGCTCTGTAATTATTTCTGTATGCTATACCTGAGCTCTAGTTAGTTTTTATGGAGTTGTCTATTTGAGTTTAGTCCTTGAGCTTTCTTTGCATTTTGGGTTACTATTCATGCCTCACACAGTGTCTCTTTATATCATGTTCAGTGAGGTTTTTTTTTTTTTATCTCTGTGTGTAGTTTTGTTCTCTTACTTCCTGTTTTATTTTGAAAGTCAATTGTCTCCTGTGCTTTGTGTTGACTTTTGCTTCCTCCCCTAATTAAGTTCAGCTGTTGGTCGTTCCCCACCTGTTTCCTTTTCCCCTGATCAGCTCTCAGTGTGTCTGTGTGTATAAATAGTCCTGTCTTTCCCCTTTGTCCATGGTCATAATATCTGTGTATCTATCCTCATGTGCTCCCCTATCTGTCTGCTTAAAGGTGGGTTCCTGTTTGTTTCTTTTTGGGCGTTCAACCTAAACGAAGGCTTGGGTTTTTTTTTGTTCATTAAATTCCAGCATTCGGGTCTTACTTTGGAAAGTAGAAACAGTAGTGTCAAATCGATAGACAGTTTAAAAGATGGGTGGAGAAACAATGATATTTCCCACTGGTTAGGGAAGTCCCTTTATGAAACCTTGAGCTGAGCATTTTTACCATCACCATCTTGGTCTTTTGAAATTGGAAGTGATGAGTCAAGGGTGGATCTGACTGAGAAATTGAGGACACCACACACTCATTGGCTAACAACTTGTGATAGAAAGGTGGCTAGCCATTGAACATGCCCTAATGTAATCCTCCTCTCTGACACTAATTATGACCATAGTTTACAAAATTATCTTTGTTTTACTCAGTATGACATGAAAATAGTGATTGATCTCATAAAGTCACCAAGAAAGTATTTACTGAGGTCACAGAGCGAGGAAGCCGAGGGCTGTTTTCCCATAGCCTTCCATACAACCGGAGGCATTTTTGCAACCCGAGGAGTTGCCCCTGCTGGTCATTAAAAAGTATGCAGATTTTAAGGAATTTTTGTGTTGGCTACGTCCATCTTTTATATATATATATATATCAGTTTTCAGCATAGTCTAACCACCAAAAGCAAATTTTGCATACTTATAATAAGGAGATAAGATCTCCTTATTATAACATAACATGTATAATAACATGTAGTTGCTCTCGTAAAAGGATCACCACACAGCACAGTCAAGCTCTCACAGCTGTGTTTGTTTCTTGATAAACTTCACCACTTATGACATGTAAATGGAGGACTGCTCTCACTTTTGTCAACCCATAATCATTTTCTTAGCCTGGGGTGTGCATCAAATCACAGCAGTGCTCCAGCAACCGAAGGAGAGACATCATCATCGCCTTCCTTTAGACCTCACAGGAAGTGATGGACCCCTATATGACCTGCAGCACCTCCTGTTGCCTGAAAATCTGCAGCACAGGGTGGTGTGAGTTCACAGCGTAATGAACTGTAATCAAATAATCACAATGAGATACTCAGAATCCAATTAGTCCATATCAGCACAGACAGTAGCCACATTCACATGGAGAAAATTAAATCACAGACACACCAGGTCTGGGAACAGCACATATGGGAGCATTTAGCCATGAATGCACAATAATGATTCAGAGAAAATGAAAAGTAATACTGAGATCTCACATATTAAATAAGCAAAATTATTTTAAGTGTGGCAGAAGTTAGTGAGTTTAAGAAATGTCCAAACACTGATGGCAAGAAGCTGATCAAGAAAATAAGCTGTCAGGGCCTGTACGTTTGTATAAGTATGCTAAAAATATACACTAAAGAGTAAATATTCTACAGTAATTAAATTTGAATGTGTCTTTTTATTTTTAACCTAAAAGATTTACAGGGATTTAGTGACCAGAGACTGTTGAATGTCAATAAAGTTCAGCTACTTGAAGGAATGATGGGTGGAGTTATTGAAATGAAGTGGATGCCCCCCCCGAGTTAAACTTTTCCCTATTTTGAGGAGCGATTTAAGCGACTACTAATTGTAGATATTGGCTGTTTTTTCACTCATTTTCAGTCAAGTCCTTGTACCTGGTCATTTTCAGATGCTTTTTTTTTTTTTTTTTTTTTTTTTTTTTTTTTCAATTTTTATATT
>VUQI01000326.1:2353-15741 GCA_015106735.1 Paratilapia polleni | reverse complement strand
TGCCTAGAAATTCTGTCCATAAAAATTATGAACAGAATGTGTGACAAAGGACAGCCCTGGCGAAGTCCAACACCCACCGGGAACGAGTCCAACCTATTGCCGGCAATGCGGACCAAGCTTCTGCAACGGTTGTACAGGGAGCGAATGGCCTGTAACAACGGGCCAGATACCCCATACTCCCAAAGCACCTCCCCACAGGGTGCCCCGAGGGACGCGGTCGAATGCCTTCTCCAAGTCCACAAAACACATGTAGACTGGTTGGGCAAACTCCCACGCCCACTCGAATATCCTCGAGAGGATAAAGAGCTGATCCACTGTTCCACGACCAGGACAAAAACCACATTGTTCCTCCTGAATCCGAGGTTCGACTAATGGATGGATTCTCCTTTCCAGTACCCTTGCATAGACCTTCCCGGGGAGGCTGAGTAGTGTGATCCCCCTGTAGTTGGAGCACACCCTCCGGTCCCCCTTCTTAAAGATGGGAACCACCACCCCAAGTCTGCCAATCCAGAGGCACCCCCCAGATCTCCACGCATAGGCGTGTCAAGCAAGACAGCCCTCTAACATCCAGGGCCTTAAGGAACTAGAGCGAATCTCATCAACCCCAGGGGCCCTGCCACCAAGGAGTTGTTTCACTACCTCAGTGACCTCGCCCGTAGTGATCAACGAGTCGTCCCCCTCATCCCCAGACCCTGCTTCCTCTACGGAAGGCGTGTCAGCGGGATTAAGGAGATTCTCAAAGTATTCTTCCATCGCCCGACTATATCTTCAGTTGAGAGTGGAGCACCGCTTTCCCCTTCGGAGTCACCTGATGGTTTACCAGAATCGCTTCGAGGCAGACCAAAAGTCTTGTTCCATGACCTCACTGAACTCCTCCCACACCTGAGTATTTGCTTTAGCTACTGCCAGAGCTGCACTCTGCTTGGCCTGCCGGTACCTGTCAGCTGGCTCCAGAGTCCCACAGGTTAACCTAGCCCGATAGGACTCCTTCCTCAACTTGATGGCTCCCTTCACCTCTGGTGTCCACCATCTGGTTCGGGGGTTACCACCACGACAGGCACCAACCACCTTGCAGCCGCAACTCCGAGCAGCAGCCTCAACAATGGAGGTGCGGAACATGGTCTATTCGGACTCAATGTCCCCAGCTTCCCTTGAAATGCTGTCGAAGTTCTGCCGCAGGTGGGAGCTGAAGACCTGACGGACTGGGGCCTCTGCAAGACACTCCCAGCGCACCCTCACTAGACGTTTAGGAGCGCCAGGCCTATCCAACATCCTCCCCCGCCACCTGATCCGACTCACCAACAGGTGGTGAGTCGGATCAGGTACTGTGAGTTCGAACAGTGATGTTCATTATTGACAAGCTGTGATTTGCACAGAAGTCCAACAACAGAACGCCACTCGGGTTCAGATCAGGCAGCCCGTTCCTCCCAATCACGCCCCTCCAGGTCTTAGTGTCATTGCCCACATGAGCGTTAAAGTCCCCCAGTAGGACGACTGAGTCACCAGATGGAGCACCCTCCAGCACCCCACCCAGTGACTCCAAGAAGGCTGGGTACTCTGAACCGTCGTTTGGTGGGTAAGCACAAACAACAGTCAGGACCCGTTCCCCGACCCGAAGGCGCAGGGAAACAACCCTCTTGTCCACCGGAAAGAACCTCAACGTACAGCCAGCCAACCGGGGGTATATGAGGTGGGGATTTAGGGTCTTTACCCTAAAATACAAAGCGCCTTGAGGCAACTCCACTTGGGGCAGCAACTCGTTGTTTAACCACTCCAGTGCGAGCTGGAGGCCACCACCTGATGAAGCCAACAGAACCACATCATCCGCAAAAAGAACAGATGGGATTCCAAGGCCTTGAGGCGACTATTGTTGTGAATTGGCGCTATATAAATAAAATTGAATTGAATTGAAATTGAATACAAGGATACTCACCCCTGCCCGTCGCCTGTCACCGAGAGCAACTCCAGACTGGAACAGAGTCCAGGAGACTGGTTCCAGAGCCCAAGTACGTTGAGGTGAGCCCGACTATATCTAGCCAGTATCTCTCAACCTCACGCACTAGCTAAGGCTCCTTCCCCACTAGAGAGGTGACATTCCATGTCCCAATAGCCAGCCTCGGTAGCCGGGAATCAGACCGCCAGGGCCTCTGCCCTTGACTGCCACTCGACACACATTGCACCTGACCCCTATGGCGCCTCCTGCAGGTGGTGGGCCTACAGGAGCTTAAAAAAAAAAAAAAATCTCTTGATCGCCTGATCTCCTAAAAAAAACCCCCAAAAAAACCCCAAAAAAACCCAAACACAAATATGTTTCTTTTAAAGTTGTTATTCGTGTTTTTATGCAACTGAAACCAAATTCTTCCAGTGCACAGATCTAATTAAATATCTAACTTAGTGTTTTAGCTTTAAGGTTTCTTACCAAATCCTTAGGGAGTTAACTTTCAAGTCAAGTTTCTCTTTGTTATTCTCCTATTCCTATAATATTTCTCTTCTTTATTTTTTTCTGTCTCGGGTATATAGCTCTACTTTAATGCATTCTTATTTCAGGGCATCAGTTGCCTCTGGCATCACAGAGATATGCATGAGATGTTATTTGGCACTGTTGCCTCCATGCACCAGCCGCAGCAAGACTGGACACCAATAAATTATGATTCTAGAGCTACAAAGTTTGCATGAGGATTTAGATAGGTGGTGGTGGAGTAATTTTGGTTTATGTCCATTTTAGGACCTTTTGTGTCTTGTATTCTGTTTTGTTTTCCCTTGTTAATTTAATTTGTTTTCACTCACTTTTTACTTTTGTTTTTGCTCGCTAGCTTGGCACCAAGAAACACTTGGTTAGGTCTAGGCACCAAATGTGACTTGGTTAGTTTAGTGTACACGTAGGTTTTGATGTGGAAACAAGGGGTCCTTTATAGGGGATGAAATGTTCAGATCTCTTACTATTGCCATAACCCAGTGTGTCAAAGGCTAAAATCTCATGCTTATCTGTGAAATGCCACTAGTTTCACAAAATGGCAGTATTTGGCACCCTGGGAATGTTGCTTTCACCCATTATAACAATATTAGTCCTATGCTTAATGTAAAGTGTGTCCACATGTGTATTATTGTTCACAAACATATGAGAAACATGTATTTCTGAGCTCAGAATTTGGCAATGTCTAACAATATCTCCAGATGAAACTGAGATGACTCTTGTAGACTAAGATCCAGACAAACTCACACACAACATGGCCCACACCAACCAACAGCGTAAACCACTTTTAAAAAAGCCAAATTGAACCACTTGCAGCAGTATCATAATATTACGCACACACATACATATACACACTTACTCGTATAGTGGTGTAAAACCTTAATCTTATTCATTTATTTCTCATCAGCAAGTGACGGGAAGAGAAACTGTTGCGTCACATTACTGCACTCAGCTTCCAGGAAGCTCTATTAAAAAGGATGTTCACTTTTTCACCCCCGCTGCTGCTATTTACCCATAAGTCTTTGTAATCTGTTTAGAGGGCTTATGGGTGCTCAGAAAGTGCTCTTTCCCCACAGCATGGCTCATTTATCAAGTGCGATTAAGAAAAGTCCGGAAAGTGTTTTGAATATGTGCTATCAGACACCTCTCAGTTGCAAATTAAATTGTACCAACTTGTGTGTTTTGAATGCACATTTAAACAGCATTTGATAAAACCTCAACAGTTTGCATTGACTGTGTTAGTCTTATTCATTCATAGTTACCTAGTATTCCTGCTTTATGTGCTTTGTGTTAAAATAAAGATTTTAACACCAAGCACATAGAGGCACAAAAGGGATTTTTTTATTTGTTTATTTTTCATGTCACAAGTTCATTCTACAGTCAAATTACTTACAAAGGCCTTTTGATTAGATATTAAGCTAGGGAATGCAAATTTAAAAAAGTATCCATACCAGTGGTTCTTAACCTTTTTCAATAATGGACCCTTTTAAATTCTCTTTTTTTCACCCTCGTACCCCCCAATGAGTTCAAGTAAAGATAAAGCCTCCATACAGGGTTACACATAGCTCATGTTCACCATTGTTGTCCTTGTAAATGGCAGCATGCGCCAGAAGTGATGTCATTACTGCTGGCAAGTCGTGCTGTGGTGTAACATGGCACGTGTGGTATGGCAGGCGCGGGCGAGTAAGAGACACATGGGTCAGTCTCTACAGCCACTTCAATGATATATCACTGCATGAGCACAGAGATTCCCAAATGACAGATGGAGATGCTGCAACAGTTGCAAAAGATGAGACATTCTGTAAAAAACTTTGAAAAACTATTCCTACTTAAGCTGTGTTGCACATGGAACTAATAATGTGGTGACCAATATAGCACACCACCATCAGTGTCTGATTAACTACACACACACTTGTAACTGGATAGGCTGGAGCCTATCCCAGCTACCGGAGGGCGAGAGGTGAGCTACACCCTGGGCAGGACACCAGTCTATCACAGGGCTAACACACAGAGAGACAACCAGTCACATTCATACCCAGCAAATTTAGGAAATTAACTTAACTCATAAAACTCTAAACCATATCTTTTGACGGTGAAGTAAGCCAGAGTACCAGGAGAAAACCCACGCAGACACATGGAGAACATGCAAACTGTTTTTGCTTCATGGACTTCTACAATGTTTCACTGTCCACATTCAGCTTTAATAAAATGGCTTGCCTTTTATTACTCAGTCTGTGTCCTTTTGTCCATGTTTTTTTTTTTTTTTTTGGGTCCAATCCCAAATAGCTACTCTTTACATTGCAGTCAAAGACAAACCAGGGTAAAAGATTTGTCACAAAGCAATTTGACGGCTCTGCAAAATTGGCAACACAGTTGACCACATAGTGAAATAAGAGCTCAAAGTGACATCACATAATGCAGTGTGGACATAAAGTCAGTCTTAAGCTACATCTGAGATAAATGTCTTTAAGGTGATTAATAAGTTTGCATATTTATGGACACACACAGCTTCTTCTTTCATTCCCTCCACAGTTGGGAAATTTTAAAGGTTGTTTGATGGTTATTTCTTGGGTTAAGGACAGGAAATTATTTTAGTTTGTTCATAGATATATGTATTGATGGAGATCAAACTCGGTGCACTTTCAGATTCATTCAAAAAAAAAAAAAATTGTACATGAAAACTTTTATATGCACTCTTCACCCAGACCTCGCCTCACAGATTTCTTGCTAAGTTTAGAACATTTCTTCCTCTGCATTTGTTATTTGTTTTCAGTTGCTTGCTTTACATGTTTTGTTATCATTGGTTTGTTTTGTTGAATAGTTTTACAGTACTTTTTTTTTTCCACTCAATGCGTTCTCTCCCAGTCAATCTTTCTGTTGTTAACATATTTAATCCTCTGTGGTGTCTGCACATTAGCATTTGGTTTGTGTCCCCTGTCACAACAAATATTTGTCTATGGATTGTTTTGCTCATATTTGACAGTAGCTCATCAGTGGCACTGTTTATGTTGTACTGGGATTTTATGTGTGTGTATGTGTGTACCAATTATTTTTCCTGTGGAACTGCATTCGGTTTGATTTAGAAGATGTTGTTGGTAGTCCAAATAGCACTCCTTATGGGTAAAGATTCACCAGTTTATATTATTTGTGGATGTTTTCATTTCATTTTTTTTTTAAATAAAATATCATGAAGATTTATTGATATTAACAGTTTCTGAAGAACTGTCAGCAGTAAAATTTCAAAACATTTTTGCGTACTTTTACCTTTATGTAATAATTTTAAAGAATCACTGTTTTAAACTATATGTAGTTACTACTGTTGGGTGTAATGTGTTACTATAATAAGATTATATTATTTTCTGTAACACAGTAATGTAACGGATTACTGTGTTACTGATAAATTCAGTAACCACATTGGAATTACTATTAGGTCATTCCTTGCCTTACAAAGCTTCTTCAATTATCTGCACAATGGGCGGATAGATAAAAAAAAAAAAAACCCATCATATTGCCTTTTTTTTTTTCCTACTTTTATTGTTACTGCACGAAAGGACAAGAACATGACATTGTTTCTAGCCTGGGCAAGCTGTGCCCAGGCTAGAAACAACTGCTGACAGCACAACATAAACACTCTGCAAACATCTAAAGCACTAAAGAAAAGATGTGCGTCCTCATTAGGGTAGGGATTTATGTTGTTGTGTGGGACTGTAGCTTAAAGTTTATATCGTTCGATGGTAATTATGTGGCAATGCACCTCAGGTCATGTTACAGAGTAACGCAAAGGTAATGTAACAAGTGGTTCAATAAATTACTTTCTCCTGGGAGTATATAATGTATTGTGTAGTATATTGCTTTTTTTTTTGTAAATATCTCATAAACAACAGGAGAAAGGCATGCAGGTTCAGTATAACCAAAACCCTCAGACTTTGTAAAACATCATGCCCATGTCACAAGATATGACATCCACAGCTGTATACAATGCAAATAAAATTAAGGAAGGTTTCTCCATCCTCCGCTAAACAACCTCTGAACCATGACGTGTTTGCTCAGATTTAAATGGTATTGGTCAGTGTGAAATGGGCTGTTGAGATTGGTCAGAATTCACCTATGGCAACTTAATAAATGTTACCTTTTATTTTATTTTTTTTAGAAAGGAAAACACATTTGTCTTTTGTTTATTTAAATATGTATTTTGAATTAATTAAAAATAAAGATAAAACGGGTGGCACGGTCCTATATTCGACTCCAGCCTGGGACCTTTCTGTGTGGAGCTTGCTTGTTTTCGCCGTGTGTGTGGGTTCTTTTCAGGTACTCCGGCTTCCTCCCACAGTCCAAAGACATGCATGGGGTTAAGTTAATTGGTGATTCTAAATTTGACATAGGTGTGAATGTGAGCGTGAATGGTTTTCTGTGTTAGCCCTGCAACAGACTGGCAACCTGTCCAGGGTGTACCCAGCCTCTCGCCCTATGACAGCTGGGATAGGCGCCAGCACCCCCACGACTGGATAAATGAAAGAAAATGGATGGATGAAAATAAAACCTAAGAAAATACTTATCAAGGACAGTGAGGATGAGGTTGTTGTTGAAGTGGGTGGACCCTTAGACCCACTGACAGCGCCACAGCAGTTTGTAATTCTTTGCTCATACACACTTTCTTCTTGGTACAAGGGATCACCTTTGGTTAGTCAGTGTGTATATGTGTGTGTTTTGTTGTTACTGTGTCACGATACTAAAGTATTCCTGTGCCGTTTGTGAATTTCAGCTTTTTAAACTCGACTTTTCAATTTAGTTTGGGTTTGCTGTGTCAGTTTTAATCTTCTCAATTCTGCACATAAACAAATCTTCAGGTCAAAGTGTTTTTATTCACACAGAAGGCTTCAGATAGCTTCCATGCAGTACAATGCACACACACATACGCATTCATATGCACTGTCATCAGAAAATAATACCTTGCATATCCACGCTCCAAAGCTCACACTGAGAGGTGCTTTCATGTTTACATTTGTCTGTCCTCACTGACAGCTTTAGACTAATACCAAACAAACATATCAGAGTTTGTGTGTGTGTTTTCACTTGTTCCTGCACGAATATTGGTGAATATTTTTTGACAGTAACAAGGTGGTAAACCTCTAAATCTCTCTAAATCTGACCATAGACCCAGAAGTTTCCGTGCGTGTAAATGTTTTTCTTCTTATTGTGTGCTTTATTCAGAATATTGAGATAACTTTTAATACTGTAAGTCATTATGAATGGTTATGCTGAACCCTTTAAAAGGATGACACGTTAGTGGTCTTTTATAAATTAAGAATTAGTATAATTATAATTAGTATAACATGTTTAAATGATTTGCTATTAGAGTTGGATCAAGTCAGATATTTCAGAACAATTTCAATACTCCTGTCATTCATCACTTTATCAGTTTTGCAGATTTTATTTTCTTTTGTAAAAAGTTTCCATAAATGGAAAAAAAAAAAAAAAAAAAGTTTTAAAAGGAAAATTTTTGCCCAACAAGTTCTTCAACCTCGATGGCTAAACAGGAGGGTTGTTTTTGTTTGTTTTTTGTTTGTTGTTGTTGTTTGGTTTGTTTCCCCCTTGATATGACGACAAGAGACATGCAACTGAAACTAAATAAACTGTTAAAAATCACTACTGAAACAACCAACCCTTCCATGGTGTTTCAATCCTATAGCAAATGTTTTATTGGGTTTAGGAACACAAAATGTGAGATTTATGGAAAGATCATGGTTTAGGTTAAATTAAGTTCTACTTTAAGATTAGAGAACCTTTGTTGTCAGTTAAAAACACGGAACAGTCATGGTTAGAAAAAAAAAATATGTTGAATATGATTTTCAAGAGAGAAACACAAAAAAGAAAAAAAAAGTCCAATGTTTGGCTGATATATCAATCCACCCCAGCCATTTAGTGGCCTAATGTTTGCCTGGACTTTTCATAGAGAATGGAAAACAGACATTGCTGTTATGAGTCAAGGTTCATTTTTGTTATTTATGAGAAAAAAAAAATTATATTTGGGATATTAAACTAAAGTATATGGTATGTTTAGACTTGGGAAATATATAGGCTATACTTAAATGCGTAAATATCTCCCTCTGTATTTTTTTTATTTACCTAGTGACTCAAGTTTTGTTCCTGTGTTATCCATATGAACCTCTGGGTGTGTGTGTATATATGCACAAGAGCATAAGCGTGCATGTGTGTCACCTTTGCTGACACTGTTTCCCACTCTTACCCATCTGACAGCTTGTGATTGATTGGCTGCTAAATGCTCCCTCACACACATGTGCACACCCACACACACAGAAAGGAAAGTCCATTATACATCTATCAGTGGGTCTGTCCTAATCGTAATGGGAGACAGATGTAAGGTGCTGGGGAGTACCACTTTCAGACACACACAAAAACACACTTCCAGGGACACAATCTATTTCACACATATATGAAAAAAGACAAACTTACACTCCGTTTCCTCTTTCTGTTGATTTCACACATGCACCAGTCTCTCTGTTTCAAATTACACACATATACCCAAACCCTCGGACAGTTGAGCATCCATTTAACGTGCTTAGCTGTAGTTGACAACAATGATCAGAAGTCTCCTTGAGAAGGGTTGGTAAGAAGGTGAGCTGTCCTCTTCACTAAAACCACTCATTACTCAACTCACTGCCTGGATGAATGGCCACGGTGTGCATGTTTCTAAATTGTGTGTTTGTGTGTATCTGGGTAAAGTAAGAGGGAATAGCATATACCCATCCCCCACCATACCACCACTATCTATCCCTTCTTAAAGAGAGAAAGAATAAACCGGTCAGAGAATGAAATGAACCTAAAGTAAGTGCTGAATGTGTTTCTGCATGGTGACCATATTGATTCCATTTCATATTACAGCAAATACAGCCAGCTGGGAAAAGTTCAGACCCCGCAGGGGTTTCTGTCTATAGCTTTTAGAGATGTGGAAACAGTCCTCACTGGAAGAAAATCTGGTTTCATTTGAGAGGAAACTATATTTGTCCTTCACTTCCCCAGTCATATACACACATATGCTGTATTGAACTGGAACGGACAAAAAGAAACACCTGTAAAATACAACCCAATAAACATGTCTTGCAAAATAGGAAATTCTATGATATTTAAGCTTAAATTGATATAGACCAAAAGAAGTAAGAGCAACATCTGTTTCATTAACCATCAAAATATTCACAAAGGTTAGGTCACTTTCACCGCAGAGTAAATAGCAATAGCTGGTGTGAAGTGATTATGATCCTATATCCATCATTATAAAATCAACCCAGTACTGTAACTATATAAATATAATGGGGAAGATAGCAGTGGGTTTGACATATATGTGGACAGAATTTTAAAAAATGGTCCACCCATGAAGGATCTGAATCTTTAAATCCATTCGAGGACTAGCTGAACAAGAACGTGGAACAACTGTAGCTAAAGCTGCAATTGGATAAGCAGTTAAGAAAATGGATGGATGGATGGATCCATTTGGTCTCATCTGTCCAAAGAACATCGTTCCAAAAGTCTTGTGGTTTATTAAGAAGCAATTTTGCAAAATTGTTTAACAAAAATGCCATGCTGCCATGTTCTGTTTAGAGAGAAGAGGCTTTCTCCTGGCAACACTTCCAAACAAGCCATACTTGTTCAGTCTTTACCTAATTATACTGTCATGAACTTTAACATTTAACATATGAACAGTGGGCTGTAGAGTTTGAGATGCAACTCTTTGGGTTTTGGGTTTTCTTTCTCTGATCATTGCATGGTCAGAGCTTGGCGTGAATTTGCTGGGACATCTACTCCTGGGGAGATTGGCAACCTCTCTTGAATGTTCTCCACCTGTGAAGAGTAATTTATTGTTGCTGTAGCAACAAATGAGTTAGGATGTGAGCTTGCCACTGTTTTATCTGGAAGCTAAGGATCTTTTGCTAGCCAGCGTAGCTCAGAGGCTCTAAAACGCTTTTGTCATAAAGGCAAATTAGTTCTTAAAATAAGTATTTCCAAGGCACACATTTACTTACGGTTATAGGTATAATAGTCTAATATAGTATAATAGTCATCATCAATAAGACTAACAGGCACACCTGTTGGTGTATTCAAATAATTTCTTTTGTCTATATAATATAAATCGATAAATAAGTATTTATGATCTGATTTATGATTAACAGGGCCCTGTGAGGTTGGTGGCCTTTCCAGGGTGTACCCTCTCTCATTCTATGACAACTGAGATAGGCTCCAGCCTCCCCAAGACCTTGAATTGGATAAGCAGTTGAAGAGGATGGATAGATGGACGGATGGATGGATGGATGGATTTTTTAAAATGGGAAATGAGAGAGAACAGGAGAAGAAAGCAGAGGAGATAAGGACTGCAACAGACAGATGACACACCAAAATAGCTACTGCAGAGATAAAGAAGAGGAAAGTACCAGGCAGAAGGATAAGACACGGTTTTAACACAGTTTGTCACAGTTCAAATGTGTCACAGTTCAAAAGGAACACTTGTCATACAGTAGAGGGAGTAGCTATGTCACCAGAGTTGATCAGTTTTTAAAATTAACAAAGCATTGCCAAGATCATCAATAATTAACAATTAAGGCTCTTACTTTTAGGGTTTTTTCTCATGTTCCAGGATATAAAAATAGTGCAGCTGAATGAGAACTCACTTATTCTACTTGTTTGATGTTATGGAAGCAGGCCTTCACACCTTACAGGAACATTTAGATAGCGCACACTGTTTCACATCTTATTTTCATTGTACTCTGTCTTGTAAACAGTGAATTTATCTGTTGATTACCTAAAGATTTATGGGGTTTGCTAAACGTCCAACCTCTCATGATACTAACAGCACTCAGGTCTTTCAGTCTCAGACTGCAAGTGGAGGATTTTGCATTTTTTTCCATTACGAAGACACAAAATGACAGCATGGATTTTCCTGAGGTTATGAACATACAAATCTGTGCCACGTGAGCCATCAAAACGTTTTTGCTTGAACGGCAGGTGGCAGTATTTGCAGCAGTTACAGTCAGTCTTACAGGCTTGCTGTTATTTTATCCACTAGTGACATCACAACTCCTGGCGCATGGTGCTCATTCATGTCATTTCAGCTTGTCGTGAAATTCCCAGTTTTTTAACCTGTTACAGTACATGCAGTGCGAGAGGCACGGATATAGTTTTGTTTCCTGTTTTGACTTTTTCTGTTCCTTCTGCTAGCACAGTAATTTTTCCTGAGCAGTGACACCTGTCGTTTAGGAGAAGATAACATCAAGTCAGGCTTGCCTCATGCAAGCAGCTGGTCAAATACCCAGTAATGTCTTTTAAAAAAAAAAATAAATAAAAACAGCATGGATTGCACTGGTTTGTTAATAACATCAGCACATCAACAGTACTAATAGTTCCCCTATGCCATCACATTAACAAACTGAGAAGGGGGGACAGTGGCTTTTTTTAGTGTACCTTTGTCCATAAATCCAGTCGTGTTCTCCCATTCACTGTCACAGCGATAAATGACTCTCAGGTGTGAAAATAATACTTCCCTGCTCAATAAGGACAAAGAGCTGGGCTCTCGTAATGATCTGTCTCTGCATTAACGATCTGTCTGCGTACTAATGACTCAGCCTTCATAATGACTAACTGATGATGTGGGAGGAACAGAGAGGAAAATGTTAGCCTCCCAGTGTGCTCAATATTTTCATGATTAGAGGTAACATCCATCCAAAAAAGACTGTCCTAGGTCTTTGCTCCATAATGACCAACTGATGATGTGGGAGGAACAAAGATAAAGTTTGACAGTGAACTCAGACAATACTTCCTGACAACAGGGAGGTTAGCACAAGCTCTGAATCGCCAGTTCTTGCAAAAGAATTGGGTGAATACACTTTAGTTTGTTAGTTAGATAGATACTTTTTTAAAAATATATATATATTTTAGTTATATATATGTAGCCCACCTGTGCTTGCTGTTCTTTAAACCAAACAACCTTTATCCAAGAAAATGCTTAAAGTAATATTTAATGTCTTGAGTCTTGTTATTTACTTCAAATGAACTGTAATAACACTATAATACTTGCACTTAAAGCTATCAAGTTTGACACTGAAGTAGCAAAAGTAGCACACTCACAAATGCTCAATGTAATGCTAAATTACCAAAATATTCTTAATTTAGTACTCAGGAAGAGAATAACCAAACACCACACTCACATCAGTTTCAGAAAAATAATGAACTTGTATTAAATTCAGAAACTTAACATAAACCAATAAGTAAAATGATCAATTACAATCTCTTTGAAATGTCCCTTTAAGTTTGGTATGATACTTAAGATCACTCAAATTTAACAAACCAAAGGTGGGCCCACACTCTCATTCTGCACACACACTCAAGCCGGCATATATTAAAATAAAACAACTCTAAACCCAATGAAAACCCGTTGCAGGCCTGAAGCGACGCCTGGGAGCGGTGTGGCCCAAAACCGGCTGGCCGTTTCACTCAAAGAGCAAAATAAAATACGGTACCTTATAATGATGAACTTGCAGACTTTATAGTGCAGTCTTTGAAGAGCAGGATGGGGAGAGGAGCAGATTGAAGCTACCGTAAGCTAATGAGCTGACACACACACACGTGTCGTCTAATGCTAACTTGAAGTTAATACAAACGTGAGCAGCTGCACTGTAGATTTCGAGCAGAAATGTCCCCAGCTTCTCACAGACAATATGCACAATGTGTATGTCCACAAAGACTGTGGAGCAGGTAGTCCAATACATAAAATACACACTTGCTCAAACATCTCGCACTTTTCTGTTGCGACTTCTCTTGGTCAAGCTACCGATCTCCACACATTCACTTCCTCTCTTTAGGTGTTAGTCATTTCAACCAATAGCAGAGAAGCATCACTCTAATCATG
>VUQI01000323.1:18728-33599 GCA_015106735.1 Paratilapia polleni | reverse complement strand
CAAACAGCTTATTCTGTTATTGACTCTTGTTTGGTGTCGTTTATTGGATTGGATGATTGAAGTCTGAAGAAACAAGACATACTGGCAATTCAACAATTTATTCATTTAACAAACAGGGGCCTCAGTAGCATGTGGAAGAACCATACACAGCCACAACACCCTGGCACCTCCTCCTCATGCTGGTCACCAGCTTGGTCACACACTGCTGTGGGATGGCATCCCATTCTTCAACCAGCATTTGTTGCAAGTCACCCAGTGTGGTTATGTTGGTCACTCTGGCACGAACAACACACCCAAGCTGATCCCACAAGTGTTCAGTGGGGTTGAGGTCAGGACAGCAGGCAGGCCATTCCAACCTCTCCACTCCCAAATTCTGGATGTAAGCTGTTTGGCATTGGCAGAGAAGATTTGGCAAGTTCTTCATGGGCGCAACCCACATACTCAGCTCAACCCACAAATGCATTTTCCTTACAAAAGTGGCACCTTTTAAAGGGAAATAAACAGGCTTTCCAACGGTATAAGATTTATTGCCAAGAAGCATTGTTACAGAAAAGAAATAATAAACCACAAATTTCCTTACTTTTTGTGCTAAGTATAGTTACAAATGGATCATGTCACCAAAAAGGGCCAGCTATACCACACAAAAGTAAGATGGTTGAACCCAGGAGTTGTGGCCACATTTCTTTAATTTACAGCAGTATATGTTTGTTTTTTGTAGGGACAGTAGACTAACTGAATATGGAAAAACTTGTTTATCATCTGTTTCTTTATTTTTTAAGTGAATGGTTCATTAAACACAAACATTTCAAAATGTTCTTGTACTTCTTTCCACTAAAAAAGGAAAAGAGAACCTATTTTATAGCTTGTTATTGTGAGAGGTATGGAGGAAGAGGACAAGAGCGTGACAAACAACCTAACTGAGGAGCGGGCAAAGAGCAAAGTCCATGAAACAGTCTAGAAGTCATACACATGGAAAAACAAGAAGAATACTAGAAAGCAAGTAAGAAGAGAACTGCAGGTATATATACAATGAGGAGGCAGACTAAACATAGGTGACACTAACAAAGGTGGGCCAGCCATAACAAAGGGAAAGGTAACAAAAACAGAAAGTGAAACTAACATGAATACACAAAGTCCGACAATAACAGAATAAAACAGAAAATTTCTTGATAGGAACGCGGCCTGATTACAATTATGCAGTGATTTTACTAATCTAACCTGTGGTCTGAGCTGTATGTGGCTCATGAACTAAAATGAGTTTGACAACTCTGATCGAACTTTCTAGAAATAAGTGCAAACATGCCAATGTGTCAGGAGTTTTCATGGATGTTGTTCTTATTTAATATTTTTAATACATCAATAAAAAATCAGAAGCACATTAGAACATAAACAGATACAAAATGTCAAGAATGAAGCAATAAAATCCAAGAGTTATGGTTTTTGAAGTAAAGACAGCAAAGATGCAGGCACCCAGTTTGATAGTTTTAAAAAACAAAGCAATAAAATCACTCAACTTTAAAACACACAAACTTTACAGGTTTACACAGAAATAACATGATAAAGTAAAAACATAAATTCAAAAATGAACTGCATCTTCATTTAAAGCGATGGATATAGTCTGGCAGCAGGGCAGCAAGGCATGATGTCTGCCCCAGACGATTTATTTGCGGAGTTATGACTTTCAATTAGCACTGGCACTATTAATAATGCATGGATCCAGCACTTTCATGTCTGACCTGCTAATGTTTAATGTGGCTGTTTACGTCCCTCAAGACCCCAGGGCACTTAGTGTTTAATGACGAGTCTGCCTCAGCAGGCAAATTACAAAATGCTCTTTCTTTATGGGCTATGACAATTATATGCATGTTTAATGTCATTGTCATATGGTGGAAATATTCTTTCTTGCCTCTTTTAACCTTTTTTCCCCACAAAAAGCACAGTGGTAATCAAGGTTTTAGGCTACCTTATGAATTTCACCACAGGAGATGTAAAATACTGTAATGTATGCTATAATAAGGTTAAGAGAGGGATTTTGACTGATAAAATAATACCTTTATGTTCACAGACTACAGCTTTGATCTATCAGCGAGAACGAACGGTTCTCAGTGCAATGTATTCTCCATCCTAGAAATAAACCTTCCAGCTATTTCCCATTCCAAATATCTAAAAAAAAAAAATCATTCTCTGATTAGCACATCTGACTGCCTCTGATGTTTTTGTTTGTAACTGGCCTTAATTTCCAAATTAACTGGGCCAAGAAATGTACCACAATTAGCAGCATAGGTTAATATTTCCGCTGTTGTTGCTGATATCATCACATAGTTGACTGAGTATAACTGTTCCATTTGAGAGGAAGATCTGGGTCATTGTTCATTTCTTCCTTCTGTCTACTGTGTGGGTGAAAGACAGCAACATATGGGGCAGTGGGTTACTTCTCTGTTGCCATCAGGCCAGTGTGGGCAGAATATATAAACTTTTTAACTATTCACTTTCCCTACAGGCTCAAGAGCACAATGGCTATATAATATAAGGCATGCTTGTATCACACGATAATCTTTATATTATAATATGGCAAATAGTTGTCAATGCCAATGTCTTTTGTCATGTTTTATTGCTAATTAATGGTGCAGTATGCCATAAAGTTCCTCACATTTGTTTTAGACATATGGATATATTCCCAGGGGCTCCAAAGGTGCAACCTTCGCTGTGTGTCAGCTGTTTTTGGTAATTTGATTAACAGCAAGTTTGCTGGGAAATTTTTCTCACTGAAGTTGGTCCTTGTAATAGTAGCTGATCTTGTGAGTCCTTCTAGTAGAAGGTTTCTAGTATCAGTAACAGTAAAGTGATTGTATTGTTTATTCTTTTATCAAATAGTCACAACAATCTTTGTGGCACAAATGACAGAAGGTCTAATTATTCCATTACAGGAGCACTGGTTGGATTCTAGTTGTTTGATCACATCACAAATTTTCAGTGTGTACTCTTGTGTTTGTACTGGAATCCTGGGAGCATACACAAGTGACTAATAACAAAGTTCAGCCTACATTTGACATATATATATACACTGTTCATATACACTATATGGACAAAGGTACTGGGTCACCTACACATTACACCTACAGGAGCTGCTTGGCCACGGAAACCCACACCATGAAGCTCCCAGCATACAGTATTTGTGCTGATGTGAATGCCAGAGGAGGTTTGGAACTCTGCAGTCACTGAGTCAGTAGAGCGCTGGTTACTTTTACACACTTTCTGTGATCTGCCACTTTGTGTCTAAGTTGCTGTGGTTTCTAAATGCTTCCAATTTGTAATAATACCACTTACAGTTGATCATTGAACTGATTTGTTGCAGCTGTGGCATCCAATTACAGCACCACGCTCCAATTCAGTGCGCTCTTTAGAATGACCCATTCTTACGCAAATGTTTGTAAAGGCAGACTGCATGGCTAGGTGCTTGATTTTATGCACCTGTGGCAGTGGACACTGAAAACACCTGAATTTAGAGATATGGCCCAGGACTTTTGTACATGTAGTATACCATTTACAAAGTTGATAAATGCTATGAAAACAGTAAAATGAGTATCATTGAAGGCTTCACAGTTTAAAGGTGTTTCATAAGTGTTTCTGACTGAAGATAGCTGGCTAAACTATTATAAAATAGGGTATGTCATCTAGTTTCCATATGCTGACATGTGGTATATTAGCCAAACTGCTAAAATATTAATTTAAAAAAATTTAGATCCGTTTTTATATGTGTTTTATTATTGCAGCTCTTGTTACATTGCAAGCAGCTGACAATGCACTGTTGTCAGCACTGGATCCTATTATGCTTTAGACATGAATTATTCTATTATCAGTGACACTCGCTATCACTATCACAGCTAGATCTGATTTAGACATGCATTTCTTTTCGAAAGCTATACAAAACATAGGAATTTTGGTGTAAAAACATTATTACATTATTTAAGTATGTAAGCCTTAAGCATAAAATGCTGATTCCAATTCAGTTATTTAAACATGATGATTAGTTTATAAATTAAAAAAAGGTGTTTTTAATGCCTCACTTGTAAATATAAGCAATGTCAGTGGAAATGTATTTGATTCGTATTAGAGCAAATTTTCTGTACTTTTTTTTTCAGAACCTTTATTCATTATTATTTTCGAAGGGTTGTTGCTCGTCTGCCAACTGTTCCCTGCCCTCCTTGCTGTCAGACTGAATAACATAGTTGAGGTGCGAGATGATTCCTCCAAACCATCACAGATTTGTGTGATATGTTTTCAGTGGGAAGAAACTTTTGATCATGTGAAAAACTCTTGCTGAAGTAAATATGAGCTGTTAAAGTCCAAAAGCTGATATAATAAAACAAATGAACTTATCAGAAACAGGTGCCACGTGAGCATTAAAGCCAGTTACTTGCACGAACAAAAGACACAGGACTGACGATTTGTTGCCTGGACCCAGGTAAACACGAAGGACGACAAAAGAGTAAATCATGCCCGTATGTGTGGAGTAATAGCAGGGAACAGGGAGAGTAACTATTTGAAAGCAATACAAAATATCTGAGAGCCTCACTGGCTTATATTCCTGTATAGGTTCAACTGTGAGCTGGGGCCTGATTTTTGCGTTTTACCTTGCTTAATTAAAAACATGGCCACTATACATTGATTGTACAAACTGGTGCATTAAAATTCACTGCAGCCATGACCTCAACAGTATCTCACTGGAGCTATTTAACTCTGCATCTGCAGTGACGATATCTAGGGTTTTAAACCAGTTATCAATTACACGGGAATGAGGGCTGCAACACGCTCAGTTTATTTCGGTGCATTACGAGCTTTGGCAGTGAAGGTGTTTACCATAGATCCACTGCGGGTATTTGTAAATTATTTGGGGAAATTAAAAACTTAATTGATGACCGGTGAAATGTAGCAGAAAAACGACTATAGAGCACTCAGTAAAAGCAGGTATTTGGTGTCATCTAGCGGCCACTGCGCAAAAACACATTAGCTGCCTCAAAATGCAACATGCTCATATCTGCCCCATGGCACTGTTGGTGCAGATTCAGGTAATTTGGTAGCTAATTAATTGCTTTGATTAGCTGTAATTGGAGGGCCGTTAAAGCACGGGTTAACCCTGTATCATGGGAGAGCAAATTAACAGAAGGTAACAATTAGGTCTGTAGTCTTTTGTCAGCCGTTCATTCATTCATGAAGCTTCAACAGTGTCAGCAACATTAGGCTGATATGTTGTTACTTGACTGAATGAGTTTTAGAGTGTGTTTGGTGTGCGAGTGATTGGTTGGTTGATTCAGTGGATGAATGAGTGAATCAGCTTACGGGTTTATGTGTGACCTCTTGACTCATGTCAGAGGTTAATAAATGTGGCTAATACAGCTTGTGGCGCTAAGATTGTGTTAGTAAGCACTGTACACGCTGCAGGACGCCAGAGCAAAGATAATAGGTGTGTTTGTGTCTCTGGCGGTGCTGATGTGCGTCACATGCCTTCTCTCCATGCCCAGTCCGGGTGCCAAGAGAGGGGCTTAAACCTGCGTCTGGAGATGGGAGCTGTGAGATCCCAGGGAGCGGATGCTTGGCACCGTGAAATAGGATTTGGGAAGGACCGAAGCAATGAAGCGAGAGGGAGAAAAGCCACTGCCAAGTCCTCTCTACGGAATTGGTGCCCCCCTCCTCACCCCTTAAACATATTCAGTTTGCGCACGTACACACACACATACACACACGTGGATATATGAAGAGCAGAAAGAGGGGGTTGTGAATGGGAAGAAAAGAAAATAGAGGAGAGTTTAAGAAGACAAAGTGTTTGGAGCACTAACATACAGTCAGTGAGACACTGACCTGAACATGTGTTCCTCCTCGTAACCAACTCTTACAACTCTCTAATCCTGTCATGGTGTTACCAGGTGCCTCCTGCTTGCTTTTTCATGTGTGTATGTCCGCATAGGCATATGGCATTTGTGGGGGTGTGTGTTCTTGGTTTCCCGCGTGCACACTGTATAGATCATTCCCTGTAAGAGACAGGCAGAGGCTGACAAGACACAGAGAGAAATGGGAGGGAGGAATAGCAAAATAAGGGGGCGGGTCTCCTCACTTGGCTGTCAAATACTGTGATTGATTTCCCACCCCGTGTTATCAAGGCCAGCAGCCACAAGGATCCTAATACACACAAGCTATGAGCAGCTCAGTGCACTGAAAATAGGCCTATCAAGTCTCTCTCTCTCTCTCTCTCTCTCACGTGGTCATAACAAATATCTAATCAGCACAATTGGCTCCGTGTGCATGCAGCAAAGAGAGTTGAAGAAAGAGAAAATATAGTTGGCTCAGAGTGTCTCCAGTCCTGACAGTGTGCGAGAAAGAGAAAACAAAATCAGTCAGGAACCTGAGCGCAGACGATTGAGGATGAGTGGACTCACATTTCTACTTCATCTCACACGTTTATTTATCTCACTCAGTGTGATCAGATCTGATCTGAGGAAAGCAGCCGAAGTTGATAAGCCTTGCAGTCTAAGTCAGACTGCTGTTGTTCAAAGTGGGGAAATCAATAAAGAATGAAAAAAAAAAAATGAAAGCAAAAAAGTTAAACCCTTGTCTTCCTCGCACTTTCTTATTCCCCCCTCTGTTTTCACCTGTCTTTCCTATTCTTACCTCTTGCTCCATGCCCCCCGCTCCCGAATGATTTCACTCTTCTTCTTTTTTTCCCCCCCTCAATTTTCTACAAAAGGACTTGTGCAATTTTGCCATTACTCATGTTATTGCTGGTGGCTGCAAACCGAGTCTTGGCTCCATTCCTCAGGGGTAATTGGAAACTGCAGGTGTGAGAGGGCACATTAGCATACACAAGCCTTGCACAGCATACTGCTTCAACCCTAATGGCAGCATGAAAAATACATCTATCACGCTAATGCCGAAGAGACGGATGTGTTCTGTAGTTACACCACTGAGACCAGTCATAAAAATGTGATACCCTGTGGTGTTAGAGAGCTGGTGCACTCTTTTCCCGAAGAGTGTCTGTTTGTGCCTTTACCTGACACAGAAAGAAAGAGGAGAGGGGGAGTGTGCATCTTGTAGTATGTTAATGTAAAGACAGTGACAGGTGTATTTATCAGATATCTCAAATACGTCAAATATTTTATGAATTTCAATATAGGGCTGAAAACATGCTGCTTTCTGCAGCGAAAAGGCTACTGTATGCACAATGTCAAAGTAGGTCTCGCTATGCTGGCACAGTGGTTTCAACTAGCAAACAAACAGTATTTTCTGAACAATTAGTTACATTTAACCTGCAAAGTGTTAGTTCAACATTAACTATGGGTTCCAGATGGCTCAGGTGGCAGGAGGAATAATATCAACCGGTGAAAAGGATCAACCTTAGTGCAGCTCTGATTATAAACTGAGCTGGCCTGCTTTTTATGAAACAGGCAATAACCCAAAAAGGCTATTTGGGTATTTCATCAATTTCGAGACAATGTGATGAAAAAGGAGCAGGTGAACACCTTATGCTGAAGGTAAACTATAAAATGTTGCCAACAATAAAAGCCTTTCTTAAAACTTAGAAACGTCAGTATCATCTTAAATCAATGAATCAAAGTGGCCAAATAACATCTCTTCAGATCTATTTTTGCCTTGAATATAAAACAAAAATGCATAAAAAATTGCAACAACATTTTCTTTAGAGGGTGTTTCACAAAATGAAGGTCAGGGTGGAGAAGAATACAGTTTTCCAAATTAATTTCTTCTGTTGTTTAGCATTCAAAAATCCAAATTCTGGCAAATTAATAACTATATCATAATTATCATAATCATTATTTCGTTGCAGACATTTTTAACGACATCTTATTTGTAGCTGATTTAACAATCAGCTTGGTGAAACTTAAAGGGGACCTATTGTGCTCATTTCTAGCTCAGTATTTTTATTCTTGGACTCACAGGGATTACTTGCACAGTGCTGACCTCATTATTTGAAACTTTAGCCATGTTTAATATCAACATTTATCACTGTAACAGTATATATATATATATATATATATATATATATATATATATGAGACAGAGAACTGGGAAAGGCATAATAAGTCCAGTTTAAAGACGTCTCACGCTGGAAAGGCTCCCCAAAACCTGAATGACATGACAACAGTTTGCTTAGCAAAGTGATATGTAGCATCTGGTAAGGCTATATGATTACATGGAACATGTAATCTCTAATCTGTGTGTTTATGGTTTTGTTTTTTTTTGTTTTTTTTCCACTGGTGACACATGCTTGGTTGGTTTATTGTATTTCTTCATCAATGCCCCCCTTCAAATCATTACTACCAGGTGTTATTTAGGCCAAAAGCTTTATTGCCACTTTGGCACCATTTGTGCCATCTGTTGCTCAATTTTTACATCATCTGTAAAAATTAAAGGAGGGCTTTGGCATTACATGCAATCCCAGTCATGACTCATGTTTTAAATCAGCACTTCAAATATCATCAAAATTTAAAAAATAGAATCTAAATGTTGATCACTTCATTCAACAGAAATTTTGTGCCAAGAGTTGCGGTAAAGACGGACAAAGGAAAAAAGAATCTCTGGCAGAAAGTGATGGCAACACTAGACATAATTGAATGTGACTTCTTTGAATAATATACGTTCAGAAATTATGATCTGGTGGATTATTGAGGAGCAGAGCTGAGGTCAAACTAAACATTGATACCACTGCCTGTGGAGCTGAATCAGAAAAGATTTGACTGATTGTCACAAATGAAATAAGAAGAAAAATAAAGGGAGAAAAACAATGAGGGCTCACACCATTATACATATTTGGCATATTTGTGGCATCAGTCAGCTTTACTACCTTATGTGTTTGTGTAATGACTCGTTGAGCCCTTGAGAGCAGTCTTGTACTTACAGGAAACTGTTAAGAATACTCAAAAACCTATGATAATTATGCCTCCATGGTTGTCAGGAATAAGAATTTCAAATTCACCAGAAATCCATATTGTCAAATGTAATTGTAGGATATTTTCTAAATCTGGATGTCCAGTGAGTCACCAAGGCACACCTTGCTATCAAAAAAGGAGAAATTTAAAGCAGAGCAACCAATTTCTTCTAAGGATGTGAAATAACGACCCATTTGGACCCCCCACTGTGTGTGCATAGGGTGTGTGCCCATTCAACTTGCTATGTTAGCAAATTAAAGGGGGCACACAAGTCTGTATGTGTTATTACCATATCCGCACACACATACACAGACTTGCAGAGACTTTCTTTGTCCTGTCTTCAGTTTTTCCTGTCTATAGGACAGTGCTGTAACAGCTTGTTAAACAGTGACATGCACTGACTTCCAGACGCCCTGCTGAGCACATCTCACTGCAGTCAGGACTTCATGAACACGAATCAGCCATCACTCCACTTATACAAGGCTGCGGTTACTTCACAGTGACTGACTTGAACAGCCTCGCAGAATATGCATGTACACTGTGAATGTACAGAGGGATAGAAAAACACAGGGCAACAGCCAAAAATGTAAAAAAATAAAATAAAATAGGAGAAAAGGGAGATAGGATGTAGATAAGAGAATGAGGCATTTAAGAATTTATCATTTATACATTTACATTTTAATATTACATGCCTGTCCTGAAAATGTAGTTTCTTTAGTTTAATACATCCACTCTTCATCATTTGTGTCACTCAAGTAAAAAATCATGCATATTCTTGCATAATCTAAATGAAGCAGTAGTGTAGCACAAAAATCTGCACCTTGTTTATTTGCAGCCTCAGTGGCAGCCTTATTTGCCATTTCAATTAAGAGAACTCAACAAGAAAACACCTGTACCAGTTATTTAGATAATTAGTGCTTATCACACAATTTAAAACATGCATAAAACTCATCTGTCTTGTTACAACACACTGTAGGTTCAAAGGTAGCCTACTGCTGCAGGTTCAAGCTTTGATTTTATCAAAACATATTGATAAAATGTGTGCCAGATGATAGGATCACACTAGGCTGATAGGCCTTCTGTATTTATTACTTTCATTTACTTATTTGTTGAAGTTTTGCAATACTATAATAATAGATCAGTTTTAAAGGGGAATTTCAGAGGGTGGTGTGTGAAATCTTAAACTGCCACAAGTGAAAATAAAACAAAACAAAATAAAAACAAGCAGACAGGTGAGCTTACCAGACTAATTACATTATAATAGTGGAACTGAATATAAATATGTTATGCGATGTCTGTGCTTTCCTGATGCCGTTGGGGTCAGGTTCTGTTAGTCCACACTGCATAAGCAGTTATGACATATGAATGCATAGTGATAACATGCAAAATGACTGTCATATACCTATGGGTGGCACAGGACCTTCTTGCTATAAGTTGACAGTGCTAACCACTACACCTCACAGCAAAAAAGTTGCTGGTTTGAACCCCAGCTGTCTAGGCCCTTTCTGTGTGGAGTTTGCATCTTCTCCCTGTAGCTGCATGGATTTCCTCCAGGTACCCCGGCTTCCTCCCACAGTCCAAAGACATGGTGATTCTACACTGGCCATGGATGGGAGGTAGATAAAGTGCTTGAAGTGTACAGAATAAAGCAGTATATGAGTGCATGGTTAAAGTGTGACTTGTTGTCTAAAGCACTTTGAGTGGCCAGTAAGACTAGAAAAATGCTATTTAAATGCCAGTACGTTACATTACACTATACCATGCTGTAGGATTGCCAGACCTCTGCATACATGGCCATCAGCTTGAGCCACTAGTGGTACACTAGAATCATTTGGTCAGCTGTTATGTGCAATTGTGTGTAATGTAGCTGCCAGATTTTGATAAGGAATAACTCTGGTTTTGCTTTTGATATTTAAAACTAAAGCTTGTTTTAATCCGTGAAAATGTGCAGATATTACCAGGCTGCGACTATGTTCTATGTAAACTGTGCAGCAGTACTTCTGACATGTTTTCAAACCTTACAGCCAATACAGCAGACGCTTCGTTTGAAAATGAGAGGCAGCATGTGGGTGTCTGACTCAAAGGTGGGCTGTAGCCTAGCTGTTTAGGGTATGTGTCTCTCACTAAGGTTTGGTGCTCTTATTAATTTCCACAGATTTGTTTTAAGGGATGTTAGCACATGCCAAAAACCTATGAGAGAAAATGATTAGTAAATGACGGAGTAGAGATGTGTTGTATCTACAGCTTTTGGCACACTGAGTTAATTAGAGGAACTGAAAATGTTACAAAATAGTGTCACAAGGGGTTTATGTAGTCTATTGTTTTCATTAAAATCTGTAAGCGTTACTGGATGTGTGTGCATGTGTATTTGTGTGCATGTGCTCTCCTTGCAGGAGGTCAGTATACTCCTGTGCTGACTGACTGAGAAGGATTATTATGGGATTAGGGGTGTCTCGGTTACCGGGGTGAGATGATAATCACAGTGGCTGTCCTCTGATCTCTACAGGGATAGGAGCGTCAATCAAACTGGAAGCACTCAGAGATGAGAGGTACCACTGCTGTGAGTGTGAACACGTGTGCAATGTGTTCTCTGGGCTGGGTGTTACATGTTTGAGCACATGTGTGAATGTTTTGTGTGAATCAGCTGTCGGGTAGAGGGAGGGGCAAAAAAGGAGTTAGTGGGTTTCTTTTTTCTTTTTATTCCATCTCTCTAGGAGATGAGTGAATTTATGTTTTATGGAAATAAAATATGGCCCTCACCTTCCTCCTTGCCTCCAGATGGTCCCTGTGGAGAGAAGGTGATTATCTGGCCCATCTGAGCAAGGGAACCTGAGAGTGTTGATGTTGGGTGGGCAGTGCGGTGCCACGCCAAGCCTCCTGTCCCCAGGAGCCTGAATACGATCCCCTTTACCTGCCCCCTGTCTCTGGTCCTCTCCCTCCCTCCTCCACCCGATCACTGGCTAGACTTACTGCAACTCCCCCTCCTCCTCCTATCCTCCCGCTGTCTACGCCCCAGGATAGACTTTCTTCCACCTGACAAGGCTTGGCCTGGATTACTGGAATACCTGGACAGGTAAGTCGACTGATGAAGGTGTCAAGTGCATCTATGTGTTTTTATGTGAGGCAGAGAAACAGAGAGGGAGAGGGGGAAAAAAGCCATAGAGAGAGTTTATAATGCTTAGCAACCGATCAGGAACAAATGAGTAAATGACCACAACATGATTGTTGAGAACTTGGCAGAGCACTCTGTTCCAAAGTCCACTTTAGTTATCCCATGAATAAATAACCAAGGGTCACCAGCTCTGTTAATAAAGTCTTCCTCGTTTTGATTATCAACCTTCTACTCCCTCCTTTCTCTCCCTCTCCTCTCTCCATCTTTCTTGTCCTGCCTGCTAATTAGGCCAGGTCTTCGGTTTCCCTGCCATGTGTGATATGAGTTTATCAGAGCTGCCTGTCAGGCTGCAGGGGTCAGAGAACGGTGTTGTTGGACCAGACTGCAGCCTGACTGAGCCATGGCACTAGCTCAGCCATGAGAGAGAGAGAGAAAAGCAGCTAACGGATCAGAACTAAAAGAGATCCTATCTGATGCATTTTGTTTTCAAGCTCAGAGATCCCGCTAAAGGCCTCAGCAGAAGACAAAAAAAAATCATGACGGGACTTCTAAATGACATCGCAGCTACTGTCTGTATGTAATTGTTTCATTATTATCACTGATATAACAGTAAACGAACACCAATAGACCTTCTATTCCAGATTTAACTAAATAAAGGTCATCTCATGCTTTCTTAATGTGACAATAAATAAAAACACTTTCACAGGCTTGCAGAGAAGTGTTTTGAGCACTTTTTGAACTCAAGGACTAATTTTCAAAAGATGCAATCTAAGACGTTCACTGTGTTTTACCTCTTAGCCGATTTTCATGCTTCCTTTAAAAAATGTTTTTATAATTTCTTTTTGCAGCACCCGGTATTTAAATTTGGCATATGACTTTTGACACACAGTAAGCAAATTTTCAGTAAGGTAAGACAGAGATGAAAGGCTGAGCCGCACTTCAACGTCACTTTTTTTTTTTCTCTTTTAATTCATAGGTTTAATTTGACAGTTTCAGGAAGACTTTTATAAATAGATACTTGAAAGGCTGGCCTCTCTCAGTGAACTCAAAACACAGATCTTAACTATTTCTTTCTTTTTTAGTGTATATTATTTTTAAGTTATTATTTTTTGAATAGTATAAATATTTAATCACATTTAGTCCTAATATATTAATAGTGGATTGAGCTGACATCAGTATAATCACTGATAATATTACACAGTCACAGAAATGTGTAGTATGAAATACATTTTGCAAAATCTTTACAAGATATGTGTAAGAAAACGATTAAAATGAATGAGATATATATTTTTAATTCATGAGATCTCTTCAACTTCAGTATTTTACAAACTATAATTTAATTTAATAATTTATAATTATTAACCAAAAAAATAAGTGTTAATATTACTGCACTGAACTCAGAGTTAGTTCTACATTGTGTTACATTTGCTGTGGCTTTGCTATGTATGAGAAAACAACACATATAATTGATGATTTCTAACTTGAGACACAAGATTCTGCTGTAGACAAAAAGTAAAAATGTAAATTTAAAAATATTTGCATGAGAACAAATAATGATATATGTTATACTGATTGATTCAAATTATATCAGGCTGTGCTATATTTGATTTTCAGTCTCTTTTGGATGGGATTTTGAAATATTAATTATACATCTCTGTTCCTAATTTCTATATTTTCCACTCCTGCTGCAGATTACTATTAGGATACACTGCAGTACATTCAAAAGAGGGCAGTGTAACCACACATGCAGGCTTTACTTGATGCTTACCCCTATTTCTGCATCTCTCACATGAACAATGTTACAGTGTTACAATACACCATATATACATGTAGTATTTTATATAAACTTTGCATCTTTGCAAATCAAAGCTTTCCAACAACTTGTTTTTTTTGTTTCAAATTAATAGTCTATTTGTCAGGGGCGAAACGGCTAGAAAAAAAAAAGAAGAAGTATGACTAATGTAATTTGAACAGACATTTCAACAGTCAGAGTGAAAAACCCAGTGGTCAAGCTGTGAGGAAAAAGCTGCACCTGGTAATTGCTGCAACACCCACTGACCCCTGTGCAATGTGCATCAGCATAACCCTTCACAACATGTAAGAAAATTGCTTCATAGTTAGTGCATTATTGTTTCAGTGATGGCAGAGAGGTTGCTTTGCCTGGCCCTGGGTGGCATCATTAACACAGGCTGGAGTAACGCGTTTAAATCAGATGGCATTGTCACAGGTGTAACTACTGCTGTTCATGCATGTGATTAATGTCCCCTTTTTTGATTAATTTCCTACGTTGGCTGAGAAGCCCTCGCATTTGTGATTAATGAACCTGCAGCCTAATATAATATAATAGTGGTTTATTTTTTTTATGTGTATGTGCATGTGTGTTCTCACTGGTTCCAGTGTGCTGTATCCTTTAAATCCCAGTTCAGTCAGTGATAACAGCTAAAGGTCAGGCTAGAAGAAATCATGCACAAAACATAAAATGCTCTTAACAGCAGAGTTTGTCTCACTTTGGAGTGGCAATGAGGGCAATATGCTGGGCTGCTACAGTAAATCAGTTTTAAAAAGACACACCTAGATATAAAGTTAGTGGGAGGCTGATACATAAATCCACATACAGTGATGCAGCTCTGGTCTCAAGGGTCTAAGCTTCTGTGTCTGCCTGAGGGCTGTGAAGGGTGTGACCAAGATGGTGCAAACCAGATCCTCACACTCTTCTCTTTTCAAGAGGAAAAACAACACAGTGCTTGGTTATCCTCACTGTTGACCTTTTGATGTCTAAGTCAATATCCCCCCCCCCCCCCCCCCCCCCTTTTCCTTTCC
>VUQI01000323.1:0-13108 GCA_015106735.1 Paratilapia polleni | reverse complement strand
ACCTGGATTTGCACGGAGGATGACCGGAGTAACCAGATAGCTGGACAAGCACACACACACACACACACACACACACACACACACACACACACATACACCCCACACACCCAAGAAAAAAAAAGACTGGTGACTCAGGTTTATTGCATATATTTAGTGAGGAACAGGAAGCCACTTACCGTGCTTTCATTAACATTTATTCTAAATTCCCCTTTTTTTTCTCTTGAGCACCTGTAATAGTCTCACTGTTGCTGCCAAACAACACTAAGTTTGTTTGTCTCCAAGACTCCATGAAGGAAACTCTTTGTGGAAGCACTCATGTTGAGAGAGGAGAAAAAAAAACTAACAGTAAACTTTGGGCTAAAGATTATTCATTCAAGTGCACCAACAGGAGGATTTCAGAGGATACTTAAAACTTGCCTTTTCTTGTTGTTCTGTTTGGGACAAACCGACAGTATTGTTTGATCTGAGCATGGCACAAGGAGACACTGAGAAAATGAGGTTAAATTTGAAAAGATCAATGCTACAGTGACTGGTCTTTTGATTTGAAGAACAAGCTTATTTATTTTTAATAGCAAATAGCTGATTTTACTGATGTTATAGTACCATTTCTTCATATCAAAGACTTAAAATCTTTCTTGTAGATGTGATGTTCACCTGTTGATGGAACACAGATTTATGTCAGGCTAACAAGGCAGGCTCCAAGAGAGTTACATTTCCTTCCATGCTCACAGTAAGTATAACAGGACCAAAGGGCACATGGGTGAAGTTAGTCTTCAATGCTTTGTGCCCACAGGCTCAGTAAGCCTTTCAAAAGGGCTGCATTTTAATCCAAACCACGATTTTTTCAATCTAACCAAGTAGTTTCATTACCTAAAACTAACCAAACTATAAGAGAAAGCAACCAAAAGAGGAAGAGAAGCATTGTTGTTATTGGGTTGCAAAGTCCACATAGGGCTGAGGTCAGGGTTAATGGATGGGTCAACAAAACATTGTATTTTGCCATTTCCTGTTTTGAATCATAATGCTATCATTTTTTATAACAGTGAGTGTTCCTTAACCTTAACATGTTTAATATAGTAAGCCTGATGATGAAGGTCCTCTATATTAACCTAAACCCGATCTTTTTCCTAAACCTAACTAAGTTGTTTTTGTGTCTGAAGCTTTGCAAACATAGGCAGAAAATAGCCGAACCATATTACACTCTAATGGGTGCGTTCAAAGGGTTGAAGTTGGAGGACTTGTTACTGTGCACACCAAAGTAATTGCTGAGATCTCAGTATGCTGCTGTAATCACTAAACAAGCCTGACAGGGCAAGAGTCAAACAGTCAGGGAGCGTGTAAACAAGCCAACTTTTTACTTTTACCCATTTTATTTGTGGGCAAAAGTCACAAAGTCACTTAAGTCAGATCTATGAGGGCAGGCAAAATTAAAGAAACACCTCTCTGTATAATGCAATACAGTTCAACAGAACCCCAAGTTGAATGATCAAAAATGACCATAAAGTTGAATTGACACTTCTCTAAGACAGTTAAAATAAAATAAAATAAACACTATATCCTTCAAGAAGATGGGAATTTATTGCAGGACTGTATTAGACTTTTTAAGCAATTTGTGTGTAAAAATTATATAATTTTCCTTAAAAAAAAAACAAAACAAAAAACAATTCTTCTCAAAATAGCTTTAATCTTGGGGTTTGTTTAAAAGTTGTCTATTATCTGGCTGGTATTCTTTGGGCTTGCTCTTAGTGATTTACCATATTTCAGCAGTTACTTGATTAAATGTAACACAGCACTGCGTGCACAGGTGCATTGTGAACTAACCCTAACCCTGGAATATAATATAAAAGATAAAGTGGTTCATCTTTAACCTCTAAGCCAAGTCTCCTACCACTAAAACAGATGTGCTAGTCACAGTGGATCACGAGGATTTCTTCTAAGTGCTGAGTGGACGGTGCAGAGCTTCGAGACCTGAGAGCATGGCACACCAAATCTAAAGCCAAAAGTGTTTGTGGAAAAGGTGAATGGTCAATCATGTCATGTTATGTAAGTATGTTGATGGCTATAGTTTGCAACACAGAGATCCAAAAAAGATGTATATAGAGCTGTCAGTATACTGTATGTAGTTTTGAATCTGTTGTAGGTGTTAGTAATTCCTAGCAAAGCTGTTAGTTTAAGCCAATTATATGATGTCAATCCAATATTTTTAGATATAATTCTGCATCATATTTTACCATAATTAAAACTACACTGAAGAATAAAACATGAAGCACCACTTTTGCCAGAAAGGTTGTAAAAAAGGTTATGATGCACAGGATTAATGAGCTCTGCGTCTCCTTCACAAACTGGCAGAATACTGAATATTAATCCAACAGTATGATGTGTGTAGAGGTTCAGCCTGGTGTCATTTCCAAGTTTGTTTAATTAAAGGTAAACACAGTAGATCATTGTGAATTATGACACTTCTCAAACTAGAAGCTGTATGTTTATCATTGATGATAAATCCCTGCTGCCATCAGTGGGCAGCAGGACAGATCATTTATCATATCGTTTAAGTAACCGAAGGAGGTTTTCACATGAGTGCTCTAAAGCATTCCTACTATGCACATTTAAATTGTGCACAGTAGGAATGTGTCTTGCATTTCTTATTTAGCATTTCCTGTTTTGCTCATCCTTATTTAAAGAATCAGCTGAGAAACCCAGTTTCCACCAAAATACCAGCAACTGGCTTTGATTCATTTGGATTTAATGCCCACTTGTTTACAAATCTCCCACCTGTATGCCATGTGCCAACTCTGCACTGAACACAAAATACCAAACAGATGGGAAAAGCAAGTCTTAAGGTAGTTCTGCCATTAAAATAAAGCCCCGGTACCTGTGCAACTTAAATAAAAGCAACCGTCTGTGACTTTGGATATAAACTTTTTTCTAATTCACTTTGCTTAATACATTTTGCTTCTGAATTTCTGCCATTAGCATTTTCTCCAATGCAAGAAGTATAAAATTTCTAAATGGTAGAGAAATCTCAGGTAGAATGATGGGGTGGTTGGTTTGGCATTAAATATAAAGGACTTTGACACCAAAACCAGACAAGTCATTTAACTCTAATATGGGAAACTGCTGTTCACTACACATCTCCTACCAACTGTCAGTGTTGGTTTCATTTACCCATGACGGTGGATCTTTACCCATCTTAACCAAATCACACTAGCTACCTAAATTGTGACCACTTGGTGGAACAAGATGAAAACACAATATTAATATAGTTGACACAGACATGGTGGACAATAAGAAATTCCCCATTGCCTGAAAGAAACATTGATTTTCTTGAGCCGCTATATTCCACTGAAATTCACCGGTTGCCAGTTTTGTCTTCTGTCAATTGGTGGGATGACAGAAATATATATAACATATGTTGGATTGATTTAAGATAATTTCTTTGACACAAAACATTTCAAGGGCCCTTTTTGTTTCCATACTAGAGGCAAGGGTGAGATCATGTCTTTTGTAACATTTTGCAACATATGGGTTTACAATGTTACCAAGTTGGATTTATGAGATTCTAGCTCTTTTAGACTAAATTGATAAAGATGTGAGTGGGAGTAAAACAAAAAATACACGGAAGGGGTTACAGTATAGTCCTGTGGGCATTTAGACTAAGATTTAGACTATAAATATTTGCAGATAATACAACAGAAGAGCTAAATAAATGTGAATTTATGTTGGGCTTTTTTATTATTATTATTATTATTATTAATCGAGAAGAGGTTAGTCGAAATTGGTACCGGGAGACTTTGTGCTTGTGACTTTTGTAAAATTCAGGCTACAATCTTGATTGGGAGTCCTTTAGCACTTTCATTCAATGATGGACAGTGAAACCACTCAGTATGCTGCACCCACCCCCCTTTAACTTGCATCTTCTACAGACTTATTCTTCCCTTTCTCCTCCTTCCTCCCAAAAAAATCCCCGGTTCCTGTGGAGTGGCTGGTTTTGTGTGGTCCCAGCACTGTCCCGTTTTTATCTCTCCTCTGATGGGTTACCCCGGTCCCCCTCGCACCTGCGCCGCTCCCAGGTCCCTACAGGAATGCGCTGGGGCTTGTAATCGCCTTTGTGGGGGCCATTGAGTTGTACGGCTGACTGAAACTTCCCAACCTCACAGCGCGCTGGCCGTTGAATGGGACTCAGCGTGGGGCGGCTCTCCAAACCACGGACGCTGCCAAATTCCTACAGTGGCGCTCCACAATCACTCCCACACAGGCCCCGATATACCGCCAGGCAGGAGGGACGGGGAGGGGCCGTGGGTCGGGATGTGGTGGTGGTGATTGTGTGTGTTGGGCAGACACATGGAAAAGTCTACATTTAGCTCCAAACAAAACGGACACTTTTTGCGTCGCGTCTCCACTCTGGATGGGCATGGTGCAAACATTTCTCGTTTTTTGTCACTTTGTCAAGCTGTTAAAGTGAAGCAATGATTTAGGTTAACAATAAACCATTCAAAGATATATTTTAATATCTCACCTCTTTTCAAAATGTTCCAGTGCAGATGCTATTCCAACAACGGTGAAATCTGAAAAATAAAAAATAGAAAATATAAAAGCGCTTGGTGGATGCTGGACAAAGTTTCAAAATAAAGCAATTTCTCATAACTTTCAGTACATTTGTGCTGCGTTTCGGTGCATTAGGTCTGTGTGCCGGCATATAGCGTGGTAGCTGTGGGTAGATAGAGCAGCACTGCAGGATTAAGAGGCAGCAAGATTGTTAAACATGTCAACGTGTAATTGCACGATAAGGCCCTTCCGAGGAATTCATTGGCCCAGTTGCTTTCTCTATTCCGCGCTAATCTCGCCCGGCACATTCGCTCTGTGCAATCTGTCTCCATAATCTTCTGTGACAGAGCGGGCGACGAGAGCAGGCTGCTTGGTAATTTTTTTAGGGAAGGGGGGAGACGCAGAGAAAATATGCAGAGGCGTGATAAAGTGACGCTAATTATCCCCATTTAGGACAGGGAGTGCAAGGGATCGGGGCTTTACGAACAACCGAGTGTGCGCTGGAGCTGATGGCCTCCTAGCACGGAATATATCGGTGGCTACAAGATAAGGGTATCGCACGGTGGAAAGATTTATTGGCCAGTCAGCTGTACGTGCGCGCACTCACAAACACACGCACACACAGACTCTCACACACACGCAACAGCAGCAATAAGCGTCGCCGCCACATTGCCTGTATACTTTGCACCCTACACTTACCCCTCTTCCACCTCAAGGTGTAATTTATTCGGGTTAAATTTGCCAGAACGCTCCTCTTTTAGCCTGGCGATGCGCCGTGACGCGCTCCGCCTCTCCGGGCTTTCAGTGTTAATCCGCATCTCTTCACATCAACAGATAAGATAGAAACAGATGCAAAACACACGAGGAGGCCATCCCCTGCCATACTGTGCGTGCTGTAGTGCGGAGATGTCTCCATAGATGCAATTTCTTTTGGGTTTTGGAATTTAAACTAATTTCCAGACATTGTTCCTCTGATTTTTTTCAAAAGATTAATGCGCAGCCAGACGTTACACGCTTTACTATGAGGCCTAACAGGTTTAATTGACATACCATGCAAGTCTTCATCAGTGTGAAATAGGCCCTTTAACTATGTATTTGAGATTAATTGATTTTTTTAAATGTCTAAGTAGGCATAAATTTCCCTCATTTGCATGTGTATGGCTATTAGGGTATCTTCATATGAGGCCTACAGGCGATAAAAACTGAACATCTCAAAAACAGCTGTGGCCTGTCATAAAAGGAATCCTATTCAGTGTAATTTTATTTCCCCCCTTTTTAAAAGGATTAATAATAATATCAAAAGGACCCAGATATCTTTTTTTCTTAAACATGTCTTATTCAAAATGCAGGTGTTTTATCAAAGGTACCAAAACTCGTCTAAAATCAAACATCACGTCTTTAAAATTCTGATGAGTCATCACCAACTCAACAAGCTACTTCTCTGTAGTGTTATGACCACTGAAAGTCAAAATCCAGTCTGTGCAACAGTTTGTCTGTATACTCTTATGGTTGTGGTTCTCCTTTATTATCAATCACTGACCCAAGTCAGTGATTCACTCCCAAGTTTCATGCAGTGGTTTTATAGAACTTGAAATTATTGTTCAAATCCCATTTTGTGCCTCATGCAGTTTGACTACTTCCCTTTTACTTTCCTGCTATTTTGCTCAAGAGCAAAAGAAGCAAGCAACTCGTCCACCGCTTTGCTGCTTCTCACATGATGGGAACAAGCAATTAGAATAAAAATCCAGGTAAAATAAATTATATTTATTTGTTAGGCGAGTGATCAAGCCTATTTAAATACCGATCCTTTGATTAACAAGATAATGAAAATGCAGCCAAAGAAATTAAGATTCTTGTGAATCCTCCTGTTTAAATAATAATAATAATAAAAAATCCTCTGCTGCATTCTAGTTCAATCAATATATCATCTAATAGTTCACATATATTTTCTGGCATCTCTATAAAAATAAATGACAAAAATCTAACAAAAGAAGTGGATGTAAGATAAACTGACGCTGCAATTCGAGCGAAAGATCAGTGACAATCCAGTCTGATTAAAATAAATAAATAAATAAATAATAATAATTTTATCTCAAAACTTTTTACATCACTGTTCTTTCCTATTTCCGTCTCATTCTTTTGTAGTGTACGTTCAAAACAGAAGCTGTAAAATGAAAAATTTGGATTTTATAAAATGTATCTTGGGAGATCAAACATATATATGTCTAATTTAATAATTTATGGTAAAACTGATTAAATTCCGAAATAGCCTGAAATTTAAAAAAGAAATGAAATACACAATGGAGAAGTTGTTGAATTTTTAAGAGCAGTTTATACTACAAAATCTGATTTCATCGTATAAAGAAAGTAAAGCCTGGCGCAACTTTCCGGAATAAAACTGTAATTAGACATATTGATTAATATAATGCTAGAATATACAATGACCTAATTTCATTTAGAATTATATCCAAAAAATTATTTAAATTGCATTTGCTATTAAAGGATTCACATCTCATGAGGTTTTAGAAAGAAGAAAACTGTTTCTGAAAAAAAAAAATCTTATTTGAGAAGGTTTCGTTCATAACACTAACAGGTGGTTGTCATGCAAGACCTTCTTGTGCGTTATGTCATCATAATTTGTTTTTAGAAAATGTTATATATTTATATAAAAGGAGAATGCGGGCCACATTCTGGGCCTGCATTGAATATTAAAAATGACTTAATAATATTGTAGCCTGCATGCTACTGAAATAGAGAAGAACAAACTTTAAAAAAATGAATACATTTCTAATTACCCACATAAAACTTCTGCTTCTAAAATAGCATCCTATTACCGAAATGGTTCCCTTACAGCCCTACAGACTGTAGCTTTTACGCATAATTACGCACAAACAATTGGGCTATTTAAAAGCTCGAGGGATCTGTGTCCAGCAGCGTCAAAATTTAAAGAGGAGGCTTTTTTTTTCAGAATCCTGATGATATTCTTGTTTCCTAAAACAGAAAACACTTCTGTAAGAACATTGTGAAAATAATCAATCTAAGACGTTCTCTTAAGAATCAAAGCAACATCTTGTGAAATTTATTCAATTATTCTTCATTGCAATATCAGGGCTTTTCACTTGCGGAAAAGCACTTAAATTACAACAGCAGTTGCCCGTCATCCTTTGAAATATTAAAATTATTCACAATTTACAAGAATTAGAGTGTTACAATAAAAAGAGATGATTTCCAAGAATTAAGACACAGGCTTCTGCAAATGAACACAAATGTTTAAAGAAGGTAATTTTTCCCATATCTTTTAAAGCACTTTCTTATGATTATGACACTTATCTCATTTTCAAATAACTTACAATAAACTCCCCCCAAAATGATGAGACAGTTGAAGCAAATATCCCCATGTGAACCTGGCGTAACCCTCAACTAAGACTGTGAAGTAATGGACAAAAAATATAGCACAATAACCAATATCTCAGCATCATATTTGTTATATAATTCCACTGGGGGCTATTCCAAAAAGCCGAGATGAATATGCTATTTACCCTTCATTTACAATATCATAAACATTCTGTACAAAATGCAGGTAGTTCTCGGGACCGGGGTTATTTAGAAAAGAGGTAAATATTTGGTTATGGTTCGTTTGCAGTTTTCAATTATTCTGTGAGTTCTAAATGTGTGTTAGCGGGACGGTCCCGTTCACTCCAGCCGTGGCGCTCTGGTAATGCTGCGGCAAGGCATGGAGTCTAGTTTGCATTGACGGGTCCCCCGGCTCTCCGGTAGGTAAATACATGCTTATCATCTCTCTCAAGTCTCCGGGGCAAGGACCCCGTGAGTGTGTGCTGCTGACGGGAGGGCTTACACTCGGCTCTGACTTCACCAGCGACCCTAATGTCCCCATGGCAGCTGAGGAAGAGACGCCGGAGCTCTGGTGCTGTGTGTAGGTGATCCCGCCGTAGCCGGATGGGGAAGCGTTCATGTAGCTCTGAGAGTTCGAGATGGGGCTGTACTGCAGGGCTGTCATGTCATAGCGGTGCATGGGCTGGGGGTTGTGTGAATGATGGTGGTGTGAGTGGTGGTGGTGGTGCGCCCCGCTCCCCGGGTGCTGGCTGTAGGCTAGCTGAGCCTCCTGCATCATCGCTGCGGCCGCCGCGGCTGCAGCCACCTGCCCCGAGTACGCACCGTTCGCCCAGCCGTTCATGTGTGCGTAGCCGGAGCTGGCAGAACCGCCGTGACCCCCGGGGCTCTCCAACCTCTGTCCGACCCCGGATGAACTCATGCCAACCCCTAAACCAACTCCACCGCCACCGCTCGGCCCAGAAAGAAGTCCACCGGCAAGGGAATATTTGTCCTTTTTCAGCAACGTCTTGGTCTTCCGTCTGGGTCGATACTTGTAATCCGGATGCTCCTTCATGTGCATGGCTCGCAACCTTTTAGCCTCGTCGATGAAAGGACGCTTTTCAGCCTCGGACATCAGCTTCCATTCGGCGCCAAGCCGCTTGCTGATTTCAGAGTTGTGCATTTTGGGGTTCTCCTGTGCCATCTTTCTCCGCTGCCCACGGGACCACACCATGAAGGCGTTCATAGGTCTCTTCACCCGTTCCTGATTCGCTTTCGACCCACTATTCGGCCCCGTTTGCCCCGTGGTCGTATTCGTTTGGGGGCCGGGGGAATGAAGGTCAGTTTCCATCATCATGCTATACATTCACCTGGTTTTAAACTTCGCCACCAACAGAGAAAAAGTCACTTTCAAGATAGGTCAGGCGCGCACAGGTACGGGTGCGCTCAGGATGACTGGGCTATAAAATTAATATTCTACCCCAAACTGAAATAAATACGAGATGAAAATTAATCCGAAAAGGCATATGAAATGTTCTCCAACCAGTAGTTCACCCTGTTTTCGCCTGGGCTGGTTCACATCCACTGTGATAGAATGCGCATTTGAGCCACTTTTCCTGTCGGAGTTGAGAAGTTGGTTAAAGCGGCGGCCATATGATGAGCACTGACAGCGGTTAAATGAGCCACAAGCGGCCAATGAGGCTCTAGCAGCAGAATGATTTGCATGGCGTTTGGTCAGGTGACTAGAGGACCATAGAGGAAGAACACACCGGAGGAGGAGGAGGAGAATGAGGAGGGAGAAAGGAGGGTCAATCCCACAAATAGCACGAGGCATTTGAAATTTCCAAACACGCTCTCGGAGACTTCAACCACAAAAATAACTAAGATTTGTTAGCAGTGATGTAGCGGCCAAACAGTGGGTGCAGTCTGTGATTAGGATGAGTCAAAGATCTCAATATAATTTTTCAAAAAAAATAAATAAAAAATTGGTAGGCTATGGCTGCTGAATTTTAAAAAAAATCAGACATCTTATACATTCGGAGACTCCCATAAAAGTGTGGGTGAAATTATTTTTACCCTCAACTTTCTCTCCAGATTTGAGATTAAAAGATAGTTCCTCTTACATTGAACAAGTTATTCTCACATTCATCGTGCCCATTAGAAGCCTGCGCCTAACTATTTTTTATGTACTGGCTTTGCACTACAGTGCCCAAACTAATCTCAGGTGACTTGATGCTGAACAAGCGCCTCAAAATCAGATTTTAGGCCATCTCTATCTGTCCTTCTGTCCCCCTCACGTCTTCCAGGTATGTAATTAAAGTTTGTTGTAATAGTAGGTGTCGGATAGAGAAATTAAGCGCATTCAAAGCTGAAAATTATATAAAAGAGAAAAAAACTGCTGGTCTGAGAGACGAAGCCCAAGAGGATGGATAGCCATATAATGACGTGAAATTGCCGGGGCAAAGAGCCATTATCGCCGTCTGCTGGTGATGGTGATGGTGAATGAGTCCTGGCCACGCGCCTGTGTGCAGCTATAGATGAAGAGAAATACTACATGTAAACTGTCATTTTTTTTAGTGGACATTTGTGCGTCTGTTACATTTAACGTCTTTTATTTAATATCCAGTCAGGTATTCCCGTTTGTAAAATCACGAGAGGGAAGCGGTCTGTGTCTTCGAGTCCGCGCATATATAATCCAGATTTCACAGCTGACCTCCCCTGAAAAGCCCAATCAACCTCTAATTGAAAGGGAAAACGAAATACCACTTCCCGCGGCGAGACTAACGATTTAATCATTCTACCGTTCTTTGCTGTTTTTATTTTAATTGGAGCTTAGCTTGATATGGTTCTCTGTTTAGGACCAGAGGGAGCGAGATCACTCGGACGGATCCGGGCGTCTTTGGTGATAGGGTTAACTGGATGTCACAGTGGTCAATAAACGTTTGCAGTGGTCCAGGCAACGTGGCTTAAGGCCCGAGGAAGATGGCAATATAGTGATGACACACGGAGAGCTATAGGGAGGTGAGTGGCAGTGAAGAGATCACACACACACATATACAAAAAAAAGAAAATAAAAAAATGCTGACGAATACTTCTGTCTTATTATACAGATAGAGAGTTATCAGATATCTTATACTGCTCAATATCAATACCAATCACCACATGAAAGTCTAATTTATAAAAGCGTGTAACCTTCATTCCTTAAATTTAAACACATTTTAAACTAAATTATACAAACACATACAACACAGCTGATATTAAATCTGATACTTGTATTAAATAAATGTTCAGACTTTTCAGTTTTCTTAAGGCACAAGACCCTACCCTCACACGATTCTACTTTAATTCACACCAACGTTGCAATGCACCAATGCATCTACAGTGGTAAAAATAATTAAATAACTAAAATGAAAAAGTGAACAGTCAGATTTAAATAAATAAATAAATAAATAAAACGACCTTTTTATTTTTCAGAATAGCCAATAATAATAGTAATATATTACTACTACTGTTATTATTATTATTATTATTATTAGAATCATAATGTTATAGTCGTTATTTATTCTCATTGTTGAGTGGGTTTAGGCGTGTACATACAGGATTAGCCTTTACAGTGACATTGGGACCCCGGTGGCCCCTGTTTACTTTCTATGTCATTCCCCATCAGTCACTCCTCTTTTAACAAACCTCCTTTCAAACCTCCTCTCTCCTTTGTGCGCGGCCTTTGTGGCGGGATGTGTGCGCACTGTGATGATGGTGCACGACTGGGGCCAAGGGTCAAAGCAGTTATCCAACGCTACCCCCCTCCCTTACCAGCCCCATCCCCACGAGAAAATAAATATATAAATAAGTGAACGATTTTAAATAAATACAACCAGCTTGCGTGCAGACGCGGGCGCAGCGGATGCCATTACGCTTTAAAATTTTACTCTCAGCCCAGTCACCCATCCCTCGCAAAATAACCCCCATGCGAAAAAAAAATCTCTAGACCGATTGTATCTGGGTTGCTCCCTTTCATCTTTTTTACCCCCTGAAGCAGTTAACCTGAGCGAGGACAACGTTTTTCATGACGGTGCGTGGCCGTGCCTGCGCAGTGCACAAGCCAGCGCACAAGGAACTGGGTGGCGTTAGTTTTAAGGAAGTAAAAGGAGTTCTAACCACCCGGACACAAACAGGGGTTAATTATTTAAACGAGCTTAAGAGACAAAGCGGCTGATTTTTAGCTTTAAATTACACATCCTAAATGTAAAGATTTGACGATCAGCCCTCCGGCCGCTTCCCCCCACCGACGGAAAAGTAGAAACACTAAGACAATCACAAAGTCTGGTGTAAAAGCTGGCTGCTGCTTGATAGCCTAGTAAATACTCTCCTGTTTTACACCATGAAATAGTTATTCTTGGTCATAGCGAAACAAAGGTGGCACCGATGATAACCCCTCCGATAATGTTGCCTCGGAAAATCTAAGTGAGCTGGTTGGAGAGCAACTTGTAGCATCATGAGCCACAGTGTGAGCTCTGCGCAGCCAAGCCCCTTGTGGAGCTCACTTGTTCCAAAATTAAACGACAGCCTGCAGCTGGAAACACATATTATCTGCACTGTACTGAACACAGCAGACCGCAGACGCTCCGAAATAAAGGTTGTCAACAAGACATTTATTCCAGCAAGCGGAAACACTGAATTCAGAAAGCGTTCAAATTCGCTTTACCCTGTTATTTTTTCAGAATTAATTCCAATACGCGTTTAAACAAAACAAATAAAAAGCAATTTTACTCACAACAGACAGTTTAACTACAGGTTAGATATTTATATAAAAATGTCTTTCTTGCGTAAGGAATTATAATATGCAAACTTACGCATGTTCCCCTCGTTCCCTCTACTCCAGACAAAGTGGGAAGATTTCTCCCTCCATACTCCTAAAGCCGTCCTAAACCCCTCCAAAGCTTCATGTAAGACCGCTACTCCCACTACAATCTGGCCGCTCGAGTGCCAAGGCCATCCGTGCCCGGTGCCCAAACCCACCACTCAACACACACTGAGGGGCAGAGACAAGAAGAAATGACATTTATTATACACTCTAAAAAAGACAATTCCAAGTTATTGTTTCTCTCTGCAGAAAGGGGCTTGCTTCTAACATAATGAAGCGTCTTTTGTGTGGCACAGAACAATACAAAACAAGTATTCTAATAAATAGCCACTTTTTTTGTGGGGGGGGGGGGGGGGGCCCCCGGGG
>VUQI01000320.1:0-10790 GCA_015106735.1 Paratilapia polleni | reverse complement strand
AGGTGACCCTGAACCATCCCTTAGTTAAGCTGCAATAGGCTTAGGCTGCTGGGGACTTCCCATGATGCACTGAGCACTTCCTCTTCCTCACTTCTTTTCACTCTCCATGTGTTTTATACACCATTTGCATTTAGTCATTAGCTATTATTAACTCTGTCTCTCTCCTATAGGTGTGTCTTTTGTCCTGTCTCCCTCTGCTCTCTTCTGTTTCCCCTCATCCCCAACCGGTCGCGGCAGATGGCTGCCCCTCCCTGAGCCTGGTTCTGCCGGAGGTTTCTTCCTGTTAAAAGGGAGTTTTTCCTTCCCACTGTTGCCAAGTGCTTGCTCATAGGGGGTCGTCTGATTGTTGGGGTTTCCTGTCTTTTCTGTCTAATATTGTAGGGTCTTTACCCTAAAATATAAAGCGCCTTGAGGCGACTGTTGTTGTGATTTGGCGCTGTACAAATAAAATTGAATTGAATTGAATTGAATTGAATTCAAACGCAGTTTCTGTGTTGTGTTAAAACAACTGACTTTAGTAAACGTCAGGCAGAGTGGGCCAGTTTTAAGCAACTTCTCCATATAATGGGTATACTTTGATTATATCCTCCCTATAAACATCTCTGACTGATCGTTATTTTCGGTTTGAATTGGAACCTGTATTCACCTTTAGCTACCATCATCAGACCTCTGTGACTGAGCTTTGTGAAGACACACATGAACCTGCAGAAGTCAAACGTCATTCATTCAGTTTCATTTTTAACTGATGGTCAGTGAGTTTTTTATAGTTACCTTTATTTAATTTCAAATTTAGTTCATGTTCAAACTGCAGTTATTTAAATAATGCACAAACTTAAGATGCAATGTCTGAATTTGAAGTATCTAACTGGATTATATCTCTTATTGCTACTCACCAGTATTTATTTTATTCAAGCTAATGTTTAAAGGTAAATATGTTTATTCATTTATGTATTCAGGTGATAAGTCTTAATATTATTGTTGGATTTATTGCAGTATTTGGATTTTTTTTTTTTTAACCCTAACTTATTGTCAGCAGCAAAAAGACGACACTGGCAGAGGTAAGTCACTTGAACCTGAGCCGTTATATAAAGAGGAGACACTGAACTCCAAGAAAACTGATCAGAAACCTAAGGGACAATTGAGTAACGCTAAAAATGACGGTCGTCCCACCCCTATCCCCACAGAGCCAGTCAGCAGGCTCAAGGGGAAACTTATGAGCCAGGCGTGTTGTTGCACAGAGTTTTAGGACAGTGTGAGCTGTGTGTTGGTAGACAGAGCTACTCGTTATCGTAGTAAAGATGGAGGTATGTGTATCACATGGGCTCACCAAAATTGGACAGCAGAGGATTGGAAAATCATTGCCTGGACTGTTGAGACATTCGGATGGTATTCCATGAAGCGTTGAGGCAGTTCTGAAGGTAAAAGGGGTCCAACCCTGTACTAACAAGGTGTACCTAATAAAATGTGAGTGTGTGTTACAATATGTCATGATTCGTGGCATCAAAAGGCCTTTTTTATTTTTTGAGTCCCGGGGTTTTGTTCTGTATATTGGTTATAATTTTTGTAATGTTGAGCTTCGGTTTTTGTGATATTACTGAGTTTGATTTCTGTTTGGATTTCTTTGACGTTCTCGTGATGGGTTTTACTTCTTGTTGGGTTTTACTTCCTGATTTGCTGTGTATTGTTATTCCTGTGTGTGTTTCTGTCTCTGTCCTAATGTCTTTGTCCTCTAGCATTCTCTCGTCTTTGTCTTCTTGTTTAGTGTGTTCTTCTTGTCTCAGTGTTATTTGGTAATTTCCTGTTTTACTTTGAAGGGAAGGTTTCTGTTATGTCTCGTTCTACTTTTACTTCCTGCCTTTTCCCTCTGTTGTGATTGTCGTCTCCTGTCGGATTGTTATTACCTGTTGTCTCCTGTGTTGTGCTCTCACCTGTGCCCAGTAGTCACAGTGTGTTTATAGTCCTGTCTTCCTCTTCCTGTTTGTCAAGATGTTTATATTTCCTGTTTGAACTTTGTGTTTTTGCCACTGAAGGCTGTGGGTAGGTCTGTGCTGTAGGTCTTCTTCTCACCAGTCATGACATTGTTAGTACCACTCGGTTACTTAACCATCATCTGGTGATGTCATTGTGAACTCTTGGATAAAACTGGATTAATCAATGAGTGAACCTAAAATACCTGGGTCTAAAAGTCTGTAAATTTAAACCTTCCATTCACTGATCTCTGAGCAAGCCCTCCCCAAGCGCTCATCCTTGTTTTGCCATCTGATAAGTGCGTTAAAGACGCTCCTCATCCTCTGAGTCCACCGCTGCACATCTTCCTCCTCACAGGCCTTTGCTCGTTGGAGTCTTCGTGCGATGATCTTTCTGTCTCAGTGACTAAATCTTGATGCATTGGTCTCGTCTTTTGTTCTCCCTGATCTTGCATTTGATCTATCAGATCCAGGATCAGAGTGTTTTTAGAGCTCCGTGCTCTGCCTTCTTCAGTCCAGCCACGATCGCATGCTGAGAACGTCTGACCTGATCTTGGCACTTACTGACGTCAAGCTGGTCTTTGGTACGTGTTTACTGTAGATCAGATTGTTCTCCCAAAGCTATAAACACGAGGAGATATGAAAAATATGTCCTAGAAGCTCAGAAATATTTGACCTACTTATCAGCTCTGATGGAAGAGATTAATGCACAGTTTTAATAATGCCTGATAAGTTTACTTTGCAGGCTGCATCAACCTTTGAAGGAACGTGTTTAATAAAGAAATGAGTGATGAATCCGATTGTAAACGGGGGTTAAATATTTGCATAGAAATGGGATTTATCAGTTGAGGTGATCACACAGGACAGACGTGCAGATGTCACAGAGATGTCTCAGGTATTCGGTGAATGTCAGGTGTTGTTTGGTTTGTTGTGAAGTGACACACCTGAGTTAAAAAAATGTTTTTACTTTGCAGTTCTCAAAGTAACGTGTTTTTATGTTAAACTGAGCAGTTGTTGTTGCATCTGTTGTGTTATATGATAAATTGTCTTATGAAAAATGGGTCCTGTTAATTTCTGAAAACACAAAGCTGTAGGTCAGATTCGCTGCACTGTGGGAAAAATCTGTTGTGACGTCTTTCTTCTATTAATGCATGAAAAACTAAAGAGACGGTTGTGATTTTAAGAATAATTCTGTGACCATCAGTCCTGTGGTGATAAAGGATGAGGCTGATGAGTGTGTACAGCAGTAGAAACACCTTGGCACTATAATCGATAATACGCTGACCTTTGACCTTCAGGTGGATGCTGTCTGCAGTAAAGCTCTGCAGTGCCTGTATCTTTATCACAAGCTTCGTGGTTTTTATGTTGACAGCACCTTTATGAGAATGCTTTCTTCCTGTTTTATTGAATCTGTTCTTGCATTCTCTTTTGTCGGCTCGTACGGGTCACTGATCGTAAACAACAAAAAGAGACTTCCAGGTGTAGTCACAGTGTGCAGCAAAACTGCAGGTATGACTGAATGACTTTCCTCACCTGTGTAAGGTTCGGACTTTGGAGAAGGCCCAGTCTGTCCTGGCTGATCTTAGCCACCTGTTGTATCCCAACATTCGGACAAACAGACAAACTCAAAAACCCTCATTTATCCGAGCTGCCATTGGTCACACTGACTCACTATGATCTTAATGTTGCTTTTTTTTTAACGTAACTTTTTAACTTAGTTATTGTCTGTTTCTTACATTTTGCTTGATGCTTGTTTGCTTTCTGCTGATTGAACAGCAAATTGCCCCTCTGGGATAATAAAGACATCCTTGATCATTAAGACTGACAAAATATTTGCAGATTGCTCCACTTTGACAGACTTGACAGACTTTGTGCAGAGAGACTGGGTAACATCTGTAACATCTGCACACTGACTCATGGTAGGCTGGTAGTATTACTAGATAAATAAATGCTTTAATGTTACTGTACAAACAGTACTACAGTATTGTTGTAAATCCACGTATACTTTCAGAATACTTGTTGAGATGAAAAGCAAAACATAACTTTAATGGAATTTAATGGATTTTTAACTTCTTTGTTTCAAATAATGATTGTGAGTTGTTTGTCTCATTTAATCATTTATAAATACTGTGTGTAATTAGCAGACAGACTTAAGTTTAATACATATTTGGTTGATCTGGTCTAAACAGTCTCAGAGTAACTGAGAAATGCAACCACCCCGATCCTTTTGTCTGTCTGCACATGCCCTGCAGCTCTCTCACATCGCTCTTCCATTTTGTGGATGGCTATGATTAAAAAAAATAGAAAAAGAATAGATGTAGATGTATAGATTTCAGAGGGACACGTCTTAAAACCGAGTTAAAATATGGAGAAAGCAGAAGGCTCATTTAGAAAAAAATGCTGTGATATAACCCAGCGAGGCAGCAGTGCCTCAGAGAGGCGAGGGACTTTTTTCTTTAACAATCAGTATTTTTCGCTTACAAAGTATGAGTTCATATAACCTACAGTATAAACACAGTTATCTCTGCGCTGCACAGCCTCTCCTCCTCTCCTCAGACAGAGAAAAAGGAGAAAAAGGTCCAATATTAGTGTTTTTCTCTGAATAAGTCCAGAAACCAAGTCAGCCCCTGATTTTCAGGTTTAGAAGTGTTGTTGTGAGTTGCTAACGAACTTTCCTGCCCCTCTTGTATTCAGACTCAGTAACAGAGGTGAGATGTATATGATGCCTGTAAGTCACCGTCACACAGACGTGTATCACATGTTTTAAGCTTACAGGAAGTTTTGAACATGAGCAGAAATCTTACTGAAACACGTGAGATAAAATCTGGGTTTTCTATGATAAAACAAATGAATTTATCATTGACGTGAATATGACACATGCATCAGATTAGTTCCTGCACAAAAGTAGCCTGGTATCAGACAGATGTTAATCAGCTCCTTACACTCTGACAGCAGGCAGGCAAAGTAGCACAGAGGAGTAAATCATGCTTGTGACTGAGAAAAGCTATGAATAATAGTTCTATTCAAATAGATGTTAATGGTTAGCTGGTGCATGCTTTTTGATATTTCCACAAAACACGGACAGAAAATGTGCAACAAAAGCATAAAAATTCACAGAATGCAGGAAATGAAGTGTTTGATTCTCAGAATTTGCTCGCTCAGTGTGCCCTCCCACTGCCCACACAAAACCTGCAACCATGAAAAACAGAATCAAATGAAACAATGTGCGGAGTTTAATGATTGTATCTCATTTGTTGTTTTGTACAATGCTGTTTTTATCATCTGCAGAACATTTTCATACATACAGCTTGTCTCGGTGTGAAATGGAAATGGTCGTACATGCTTTTATTTCCTCACGGTTCGTTGTTCCTTTGCCTGAGCAAATCCTCCTTGGATCGCCCACCAACGATGCAGAATGCTGCTGAGAGGCTCCTCAGCAGGTCCTCTTAAACGTCCCATGTCAAACTGATTCTGTCCTCTTTACACTGGCTCCCCATAAAGCTTAGGGTTCATTTCCAGATTTTGGTGACCACTTTCAGGGCTGCTCATGGTCAGATGCCTCTCTGTGTTAGTGAGCTCTTATGTCCGTATGTAACCTGCAGGTCTCTGAGGCCCGCTGAACAAAGCTTGCTGGTGGTACCTCAGGCCAGGCTAAGGACCACAGGAGTTGGTGCTTTTGAGGTTGTGGCTCCTAAATTGTGGAAGTCAATTCAATTGGACTTAAGATCCGTGGACACTGTTGATACCTTTAAGAAGAAGCTAAAGACCCACCTGTGCAGGCTTGCTTTGATTCAGTTCTTCTTGCTCTTTCTATGTCTTTCCATCTATTTCATATTATACTGTGAAGCACTTTGTGATTTTTGTTGTTGAAGAGTATTAATAAATGTTGCTTATCTACTTACATACATGCATATACAAAACACCGGCTCATGGCGCTGGTCCGCCTCTACAAACACAAATATGTCAGCACAGTATGTTACCATCCACTGATAACTTTATGATCTGGAACAAATAGTTTCTGATTAAAGAGTCCAATCTGTCTGTCAGTTTGTTCTGTGCTGCAAACATCAGCAGGAGGGCTGAGGGTGTGCGTCAGATCTCAGGGAAAGGAAGCCAAAGCAGCTGGATCATTCCTTATAAAATCAGTCAGATCTGAGAAAAGTTCCCACCTGATCCCTCACATTCAGCTCGGTTTTCTGCAGTGGACTATCAGAAACAGATCAAACATCCAGGACACCAATGCTGGTTTCTGTTCCTCTGAGTCACAGACATTAAACTGCTGCAGGTTATTCAGCCTATCAGATATCCCATCATACTGATGCTCACAGCTGGTTAGAGAAAGAAATGTGCTGAATGCAAAACCAGGTTTAGTCTTCAGACTGTGACTCTTGCAGTGGATGTAAAATGGATTTGGTTGCAGTTTTTAAGAGCTTAAATGTGTTTTTATCCCTGAACATTTCATGTAGATATCTGCTGAAAGTTACAAGGGCTCAGAAATGCTGGAAAAATTTTAATAGTATGAGGGTAAAAATTTGAATGGCTTCATTAATACAAAATTTATTGGACAAGAACCCCCCCAAAAAACAGCTGGTTCTGAGGAGTCAGGGGGAAGTAATGCTTGATTTTCCATGAAATGATCCAGCAGCTGAAAACATGCAAATTTCTGCATTCAAACCTGTGAAATATGTTCTCACTCTGGTATCTGGGTCACGTTTAAACCCACCTGTACTTTTATGGCAGTAAAGGATGAGGGCACTTCTTCGGAACACGTCAGGTAACTATGAATGAAACGCAGATAGGTGACTCCTGGAGGCTCCGCCCCCTCCAAACGGGCTTTAATAGGGAGAGAAAGAGGTGAGAGGACAGACTGCAGGAGGACACGCAGAGGAGAACTCCCGTCCGACTGTCTTACTCTCATTTTACATATTTATTAATAAAAGTCGTAAAGATGCTGCAGATGAATGGGACGGACTTCCACCTGTCCGAGTACAGCTTCGAGCGCCGCTTCGACGAGCGAGGAGCGATAGAGTGGATGCAAGCGAACTGGTAAGCCAACACTTCCCGTTTATCTTCAACTTTGAGCTAATTTAGACTTTAATAAACTTGAATTTGTCTCAAGTCCTTTCGCTGAAACTTTAAAGTCTCTCAGGCAGTCGCGAATAGTCAAAATATCCTGATAAACTGCGGACTCAATGAAAAAAAAAAATGCACTCCGAATTCCAAAGAAAATCTTCCACTTTTAAAACTATCCGTATATGCTTGAAGGAACTCGCCGTTTTGCATGTGTTTGGAGGCAGTTTCAGGACAGTCAGGGTCCAGTGTTTATTTCGGCATACACCCAGTAACCCACAGGCCCCCTCCTCCAACACACCGGCACCTGAACCGGTTTACTCGATACCAAAAATGGCTAAACTGGCAGGTAGCAGATACAGGGATGAATCAGGGATCAATTCAGGTATCTTTTCTGTTTGTTGGAACAAGTGTCTTTTTGTGTGTTGTTAAAGCCGAACGGATGAGGTGATGTTAGTTACTCAGAAAACGTGAACTTCGTCTGTTTAAATTATTTTAAAGAACAGAAAAGGAGGGAACTTTAGAAGATACCGGTTTATGAATGGGAATTTGTGAGGCGCAGATTTGGGGCGAACACATGGCACTGTTGTGTTTCTCCGGGATTAGACCTGCTAAAAGCAACCTGAGAAAATTCCAGAGCCTTATGCAAGTACGAGTGGTCACTGCAGGGCACAGGTGTATTGCAGGTGAGGTCCTTGGCTAGTGACGTCACGGTTGTATTTGCGAGAGGTTTACTTTTGTTCCGCCCTGCCCCGCCCTCCCCGAGCCACACGTATGACGCAATATGAAAATATGTGCCGGAAGTTCAAATATTTGACCCGCACATCAACTCTGGTGGAAAAAGATTATCGCATGTTTTAAATTAAGATCCATATGTTTAATTTGTAGGTATATCAACTTGTAAAACAAGGTCACTGGGTGTTTAATAAAAAGAAATTGGTGGTTATTGTGTTTAAAACAAAAATGAAAGATGTATTAATTGTGCAGAAACGTGAGCTGACGGTGACTCATGCAGAGCTCCCTGTCATTGCTCAGGTATTTGGGGAATGACAGTTCCAGCTTTGTTTGCACCGGGTTCAAAAAAATGCTAAAACTGCCGTTTTTCTTCATGCTTCTGAGGACTGATCAGGAAAAAGACTCGGAATGGGTTTCGACACAGAGGAGTCACTCTGCTGTGATTCACAACAGGAAATCCAAAATTTATGAGCAAACGCGAAACATCTGTGACAAATTTAAATCAATAATCTGCCATGTTTCAACTTCATTAGAATCCCTGCAAAAAATCTGATCTTCTCACCCAGGACTCAAGAATATATTCATGATCTTTAAGATTTGCACCAAAAATATTCTTTCCTTTATAATCTTTAATTTTCCTGAATGTGTCCCCCCTCTTTCCTGAAAACGCCACTGAGTGATGGTAAATGTGACCCGAGCCCTGTTGTTTTCTTCCTGCAGGAAGCGGTCGTTCGTGTTCAGCGCTCTGTACGCCGCCCTGGTGTTTGGAGGTCAGCACTACATGAAGCCTCGGCCCAAACTGAACCTGCGGCGGCCACTCATCCTCTGGTCGCTGAGCCTCGCCGTCTTCAGGTAACGCACAACTTAAACCACACAACGCTGACTGTGTTCATCCTCACAAACTCATCATGTGTTTAGTCATGCTTCTACACGTGCTACATGTGGACAGCTGTCCTCTGTCCTGTCTGATTCTACATTAAATGTTTAAAATCATCTGACAGACTCGTGGACCTTGGTTTGCTTGTGTCACATTAACTTCAGCTCGAGGTGTCATGATAACCGTATGTTATATGACAGTAACCCTGATGTTTAAAAATGAATGAATTGTCTTTGAGTCCTTTAAGCTCAGTGTTATTTCCTTTTAGTGAAGTCATTGAATACGCCGTCAGGCTCCAAGTGAAGGAAGTATCCCAGCAAAGTGCACTAATGGACGGGGTGTCCACAGGCTCGTGGCGTGTAGTGTTTCAGACAAAAGTAAAGACTCCTTCGGTCTCATAGAGACACTGAGGCTTACTCCTCCTTACAAACAGAAACTTTGGCAGTCTCCGTGGTAACCAGTAGCATGCTTTGCATTGCGTTCTTGCTGACTTGACATTTCTACACTACCGACATGCCACTGGTATTTTGTCTCCATGGTAACCAGTCATGAAGGTACCTGCAGCTCAGGTGTGTTTTTCTCACCTGTGTGAGAACAATAGAGAGGCGGGCGGAGACGTGACCGCCGTAAACACAGCCGGTCTGAGCGATTAAAATCAGCAGAATACGCCTTTAAAAAATGACTCCTGAAAATAAAGCGGCCCTCAGATGGTTGAAGCTCCGCTGAACGACAAACATCCACAAATGATGGGGTCACGTTTGTTTAAAACCACAGAGGTGCAGAGCTGTTAGGAGAGCAGAGCCGGCTGATTCAAATTCGTTCTTGTACAGTTATCGGCAGATTTTATAAAAACAAAAACGGACTGAAACGTGCCTCCTGTCGGCCACAGCGTGTCAGATGGATTTAATGTCTGTTTTCTCTGCAGTATCATCGGTGCGATTCGGACTGGTTCCTACATGCTCCACATCCTGAGCACCAGCGGCTTCAGACAGTCCATCTGCGACCAGAGCTTCTACAACGGACCCGTCAGCAAGTTCTGGGCCTACGCCTTCGTCCTCAGCAAAGCTCCAGAGCTCGGTCAGTCCTTTAAATCAGGGCTGTTGTAGTGACCCAGCTGATTACGGCTCAAATGAAACCTGTTTTAAAATGTGTGGCTGATCACTAATGAGAGCTCCGTTTGTGACTGCAGGCGACACGGCGTTCATCGTGCTCAGGAAGCAGAAGCTGCTCTTCCTGCACTGGTACCACCACATCACCGTGCTGCTGTACTCCTGGTACTCCTACAAAGACATGGTGGCTGGCGGCGGCTGGTTCATGACCATGAACTACGCCGTGCACGCGCTCATGTACAGCTACTACGCTGCACGTGCCGCCGGACTGCGGGTGCCCCGCCCCTTCGCTGTGCTCATCACCAGCGCTCAGATCACCCAGATGGCCATGGGGGTGGCGGTGAGCGGGCTGGTGTACCGCTGGATGCAGCAGGGAGACTGCCCCTCCAGCCTCAACAACATCGCCTGGGCCATGCTCATGTACTTCAGCTACCTGCTGCTCTTCTCCAACTTCTTCTACCAGACCTACCTGCGCCGCCCCACTGACACCAAGACCACCAAGACCCAGTAGAACCAGGAGCATTCTGGGAGATTTTAGTTTAAGGATTTCTAAAAACTGAGACTCGAGCTGCTATAAAAATCAGATATTTTCATACAGAAGAATCTAAAATCTGAATAATTCAGTGTTTTCTGCAGGATGGAAAAACCTGTGAGTGATACTCGGAGCAGGACGGGGCAGAACGAGCTTTGTTACACACAAGCGCACAAACGCCGCTACAGGTGATTATTTAGTTTATAAAAGGCTCCTTCAGCTGTGGAGACAGACGGTCCAAAACTCAGTTTAGTGACAGAGAGGCAGCAAATACTCACGTTTCCCCAGCTGGAACCACGTAATATTTAATAATATCTGAACCACGTGATGTCATCGTGGTTACAGCCTGATGACAGAGGAGGTGTCCATGGATCCACGAAGCCCACGCCCCGTTTACCTGTATGAGGCGGAGTCGGTGTGCAGGAGCTGTGACAGCTGCAGTTCCTCACCTGTGGAGGTGGGTCGTCTTTTCTTGGGTGGGGTTTCCACAGCGTTTATGA
>VUQI01000319.1:0-14125 GCA_015106735.1 Paratilapia polleni | reverse complement strand
GCACTTGTTTGCTGTCAGACTAGTGGAAAGAAAACACTAGAAAACATGTTTATTTTACTGAATTTTGTCTATTTTAGACATATTAATGTATGCTTAATTCAATAATACCTTGTGTTTTTTCCCCTCATACTCTTAAAAAAAAGATAAAAGATTTTAACAAGCTGTAAATTTGCATAATTTCTTGTTAGTTAGTTGTAATGTTAGTATCATTATATCACAACTCCAGTTTCATTCAGATTTCAGCTTTGTGGTTTCTGGCCAAATATTTGTTTCTTTTCAGTGAGAGGAGAAGCAGACCATCCACAGATAACTCACTCAGAACATCTGGACCACTTCTGAGTTCCGTTTGTACCCAAGAGAAAATCAGTTTGATTCTTGCATCCTCAAACCACACTGAGTACTGGTTAGTTTACAGGTCGTCTGCACCATTTTTCTACTCTATACACACCTGCGTCTCTCATGTAATGGATCTCATCGAAGATGACCCACGCCACTTCCCTCATGATCTCAGAGCCTCTGTACAGCATGCTCCTCAGAATCTGGGAGAGAAGAAGTTTATCATTTGAGACCAACTTCTCGGCTCTGCAGCACCAAAAACCATCCTTCAGTAATGACAGAACATATCTAGCATATCTAATAATGCCTCAACTCCAAACAAAACTGTTTCCCACCTCTGTCGTCATGACGAGGCAAGAGGCGGTGGGGTTGATGGTGACGTCACCGGTCATCAGTCCCACATCTTGAAACTCTTCGTACATCTCTCTGTACTTCTGGTTGGAGAGGGCCTTGATGGGGCTGGTGAAGATCACTCTCTGCTTCTCTCTGAGAGCCAGTGCAATGGCATATCTGCAGGAAGATATCAGAGAACAATTAATCTGTTATTACCGCAGTTAAAGAAGTACAGCAGGTGTAAAAAAGGGAAAAAATGTAAAAAATAATAATAGAAAACACTATCAACACCAGCTGAGCACAGCTGCTGACCCCTCTACAAGTCTTAATTTATGTAAATATGAAACAATACATGGGGAAAATGTTTTTAGTAATTTTTTTTGTTCAGTCTTTTAAAGGATTTTGACATCAAGGTCACCAACATCTCTCAGCCGTGCCTTTCAATGTGTCAGTGTCATGCATCGTATGAGCAACAAACTATAGCACAAAGGAAATGACAGCCACTAATGTGGTCATCGTGTCAAGCTACAGTATATTAGTAGTGTACAGTATATTAGTATTTTCTCAGTAAACAGTTAACAGTAAAAGCAAAACACATTTTCTGTAGTTTGACACTCTAAGCCGTATTTTAGCCAAATATATTCTTTCAGAAGGGAAAAAATGTGATCTCAGTAGTACTGTGTGTACTGATGATACTCACTCAGCACACACAGTCTTCCCTGCAGAGGTGTGTGCAGACACAAGCACAGACTGGTTGTTGTCAATACATAATATGGCCTCCCGCTGGAAGGGATCGAGAATGAAAGGGTACTCCTGCAAGATGAGTAAGATGTAAAACAAAAGGAAAGCAACTGCTTCCAAAGCAAAGATTGCTTCAAAACAATACCCACAGTAATGTTTGTTCTTGTAAACCAACTAGTACAATGCTCATTACAATTTAAATTTCTCCCCTTAAAATTTTACAAACTGTTTCTGTTGGTGTCATAAAGTTAAGAAAATTATTGCAGTGATTAGCTCTGGTGAACAATGCAGAATGTATCACTGCAAAAAATAGAACGAATGCTTAAATATGTAATTGCAGTTGTATAACATTCAACTAAATTAACTACACAAGAAAAGGGTTAAATTTTGAGGCCCCTTATACCTTGGCTGCTTTTCCCACGCGTGGTTTCAATGGTTTATATTCCTCATTGGCTGGAAGAGCAACCTGTCAGGGAAGGACAGAATTTGCAAAAATTATTATGATGATGATTATTATTTTGTTTGGTTTAAAAATGAGACAATTTTAAGAAAAAAAAAAGATATATGAGATTGTATTTCTTTACCTCGTGTGAGCATCCTTCAACTGTGTCAACCTGCTCCACTTTCACCTGAGGCATAAATTCTGCAAGACTGAAACAAAGAAAAAAAAAAATGCAACTTCAAAAACACATTCTGTAGCATCTCAAAGCAAAAAATTCACCTGCCATTATTAATAGCTTCTTTAAAGGACATATCTAGGTTGAGATCTAAATTAGATTAGAAACACTTCTCAGTGTAACAGAACAGTATATTAGAGCATCACAAACTACAGTCATCCAAGATCTCCATAAAGTTGAATTATAGCCACTATTAAACAGTCTAAAAACAAACAAAAAAAAACATAGTCTTCAAGGGTGTTATTATATGAACCTAACCATTTAATAACTGATGTGCAGATAAACAAATAATGAAAACAATCATTAGTTACAGCTCCAATTCATTTAAATATACTTAGAATATTAACAGTGTTTTATGAAGCGACCTCTAGTAACTCCTCAGAGATGATATAACAGTTTTTAATGTAAGGGCTTGCAGTGTCTAACTCCAAAGGTGGTGAATCAGGTAGCATGCTTGGAGAATGTTTGTCATTTTTTCAAACATTCATTGAGTTGTGCACGGTGAAACTGCCCCCCTTAGTGAAACTGTCTACATGCAGCTCGACCGTAATATCCTGAAAGGACAGTTGGTGCAAACAATAATAACTGTGGCTTGTGCCAATGAGTACCCGCTTACATGACACTAAAAAATGATTTTTTTTTTTTTTTAGCCACACCAACAAAATCATCCCTTTATATCTGCCCTGCTTGCCAGTTATGGCTTCCTGCAGCTTAGTCCAAATACCCAACATGCAATTCAAATGTGCACATTCAAGTGGTTCGAACAGGACTTCCAGAAAGCCGCACAACGAGACAACCTCAAAGAGGATGGCAGCTAAATTTAAACCAGGTACAGTTTTAACTCCATATAACATTTTGATGACACCTCCTATGGTCATACTATAATCAGGAACACAATCATATGTAAGCCCTGTGATAGAAGTAACCCGCATTTCACGCTATGATTAGGCTCCAGCTGCTCCACAATCCTGAGTTGGATGGATAGGCATTCACATGCAAGCATAATTTAAATGGTTCTACTCCTAATGAAGCTGGTTTTACACCACTTTTTATACTGTTGAGTATTTTAATATGTGAGCAACTAGTAACTAAAGTACATGCAGTGGAGTTAAAGACTAAGTGCAGTAAAATAGTAACTAAACATACGTAGTGGAGTATCAAGCAGCTTAAAGTGGAGGTGCAGAAAATTTGCACTTAAATCACAGTAATTATGCCCAATAAACTGTTAACAGATGCAGGTGCACCATTAACGACCTGCACGAACACAACAGAGCTGCACTTCTTACTTCAGTTCAGTAGCCGAGACTGCTTCCTGTCGAGGTTTCTTCATTAACACCACCTCCTCTCCACCGTCACTGTCTGCCTCTCTCTTGACTCGGGCAGACGAGCCAGCATCTTTGTCCGTGTCATTCTTAGCTGCAGCTTTCCTGGAGAACAGAAAAACGGAGGAGACGTACAGAAACACACGAGCTGTTAGCCAAGATATACAATTCACCAATGAACGTAACACAAACACGTAGCTACACACTTGTAATCAGGGGAAGTTGGTTCAAAGTTATCTATAACATAATAAAGTTAACGCTTATTAGCACAATAAGCCTTTTTATCCGGTGTTTCTTTAATAACGAGCCAACGGCTGTTTCTCTGACTGGCACGAGCACACATGATGCTACTTCCCCGCGGAAAATAAAACCTGCTAAATACAAACCAAAGCTTTTCTTCAGAAAATGTACTTACCCCGTTTCTATAGCCACGCAGGCAGGTGCTTTTTTACTTGTAGTAGTTTGTTGTTCATCGTCAAACACGCTAAACAACCCGTCTCCAAAGGCGTCAGCCATGTTTGTTAAGGGCACACGCTTCCCACAATACAACACGAGGTTGTTTCGGGTAATACTTCCGCTACGGCAACCGTGCGGGGTCAAAAGGAGAGAAAACGTTGTCAGTGTCGCTGCTGGTTTGGTATCTTCTCATCTGTTCAGCAACTCGCCAATGTCTTGCCATCACTTGAGCACGTAAAGGACTCAAAAGCAGGCAGCGTTTGGATGACCTAATGGGTGGAAAGAAGAAGAAATCGGCGGCACAAGCGACTGCTCCGGCAGCAGCGAGCAGGAGTGGTGCGGCTGCATCGGGGAACGGAGTGGCGGAGGAGCCGAGGAAACAGCCAGCCAGCAGCAAGCCGGCCAAACCAGCCAAAGAGAGCAAATCCAAAGGTGGTAATACCTGACAACGTAACGGATTCACTCCACGTTGTGTGTCTTTGCACTGTATTTTTCCCCAAAGAGTCAGATATCTAGTCTACAGTTAGTGGGCAGCAATATGCAGCATGGGATAACATAATCACTCTTATTTTGCTGTAATATTAATGGATTTACTTTCTGAAAAATACTTATGGTTTGTTCGTATTACATGGGGTCCTATGTGAAATATTTTGTACTTACCCTTAGTGAATGAATAGCTATGTGTTTTGGTTGCTGGCCAGATGTGTGAAGAACTGAAGTCTTCTAGCCTGTAATAGATATTTCCCTAAATATGAGACATTTTTCAGACTGTAAAACAATAAATGTGTCGACAAATCTGTCACATAGTTTAGACAATATAACATATTTGTAAATAAAAGGTGATGACTGCACTAACATGTCTGTATGTTGCTCTGTCTATCCTCACACCAGCTCCGAAGACCTACAGTCTTACCAGCACCGCCCAGGTTGACACTGGTGGGGTCTCTGACAAGTCCATTCTTAAAGTAAGTGCCCAAATCTTATTCTCTGTGTCAAATGTCTTTCATGTTGGAAAAACCTTTCATAATTATAACAATGAATGTGATTTTACCTGTAAACAAAGGTTGCTATCCAAGCTGACCTGGAGAAGAAGATCATCAAGTTGATCAATGACTTCAGACAGGAGAATGGCGACAAAGGGCCCATATCAGGAAGACTTACAAGCAAGAAATTGCTGGTAAAGACAAAACCATCCCTCTGATTCCTTACAGCTGACCCACATTGAGTTTTGGTGTTGTACATCCCCACTTTCTTTCTCCTAATGTGCTTGCAGGACCTGTACACAGCTTTGCAGAAGTTCAACTTTAAAAGAGAACACATAGAAGAGGCGATGAAGAGTAGTGTCCTGTATGGAGGAGATCTCCATTCTGCCCTCGACTGGCTCTGCCTTAACCTTAAAGATGGTAATAGGGCATCATTAGTCATTCAACTGTAATCATCGTGGGAGTCCTTAAAGGCTGAAGTGTAGCCTTCTGGATTTATCATCTATTTTCACAGAGGAGCTGCCAGATGGTTTTAGCCAGCAGATGCAGGAGGAGAGTCAGAAGAGCCGGCCTCGATTCCAGCCTCCTGTTCAGCAGAAACCTGCAGCTCAGAGCCCTAAAGCAACCAGCTACACCACCCGCAAAGAGACCACCAAGGTTTGTACAGCAAGGGTGTGATGGCCGAAAAGGGGTGTTCTGTCACATAGCTTACAGGTGTGTGTGTGTATGGTGTTTGCCAGGCCACAGAGAAGGATGAAGCTGCTAGCATGAAGGATTGGATCTTAAGGTATGCGGAGCAAAGCAGTGAAGAAGAAGAGGAGGAAGAGGAAGGGGGGGAGAAGACATGCAATCCTGAACTGGAGGAAAAGTTTGATCCAGTAAGTGCAATTAGAGCAACTTAATGCTGAGATCCTCTTTTTTCCCTTGTAATTCAGAATGAGCACGTATTCCAAAATGTTGAACTACGGCTCCGAAATGTTCTTATCAGCCTTTGTATCAAGTTAGAAACATGTAAGTGTGATTTAGTATATGGCATGGTCATATAATAGTGTGTATTTTATGCTTTGTTTTGTAGAATGACAGGTATTTGATACTGACTGCTCAGCTGTATGGCACTAAAGAAGTGGCAGCTGCTGCCAAGACCAAAGCAGACAAGGCAGGCCAGAGGATGGCACAGGACAGAATACGCATCATACAGCAAGGTGTGTGTGTGTCTGTAAGCTATTATTTTTGACCGATGTTCATCAGTGTTACACAAAACCACATTAGGCATCTGCTAAAGCAACAGCCAGCCCGTACAGGCACTTAATATGAAAATAAAACAAAGACAAAATTGCACCCATCCACGTGTATCGTTTTATATGGTGTTATCTCACAACCGTTTTTCTCTAATGCAACGTGGTGTTTTTTTACTTTCTAGAAATGAAGCAGCTGGAGTCTCACCCAATGTTCAATCCAGCCATAAAAGTGGTGGACACACCTCAGAAAGAAAAGAAAGTACTTCCTGTGAAGGAGGACAAAGAAGAGCTCGGCTTTAATTTATTTGAACAAGCTGAGAAGGACCCACCTGTGGAGAAAGGTACATGGGGCAAAGCAAACACTTTCTGAGCCAAACTGACGAACAATAGAGGTTGTAAGTGTTTCATATATCACACAGTAGCTTTAAGGAATGTCATGGGTCAGTAAATTGTGTAGTAACACTGTAAAACATGCTTTATGGACAAAAGAAAACGTGAAAAAATGTCCTCAATGATGACTTTTGCTTTGGGTTAATCATAATAATCTCCAGTAGTGTCAGAATGCACAGGTGGTCTAAGACCTTGAGGAAGAATGTCATTTATTTGTATAAGGTAGAAACATGTAGGATGTTTATGTGGTCTACACAGAAGCATCAAACAGACAGTACACCAGACACACAGCAGAGGAAACAATTTTATTACAGTTTATTTAAAGGGAACCTGTTATGCTCAGCTCAATATTTTTTACTTGTACTCTACTAGAGTAGCTTTGAAGGATTGATGGTTTAAAATAATCCTTATTTATCTTATACTGGGCCTCAGTGCAGCCCCTCAGTTCATCCACTGTCTGAAAGAAGTCATTTTAGCTCTTCTGTCTTTAAGTCATCTCTCTTCTAATTGATCTTTTTGTTACTTTTTTCTTGCAGTTGTGAAAAAGAACGAGCCAAAGGACATTCGCAACTTTGACTACACAGCTCGCAGCTGGACCGGAAAGTCTCCCAAACAGTTCCTTATCGACTGGGTCCGAAAGAACCTGCCAAAAAGTCCACCGCCGGCTTTTCATAAGGTTGCTTCTGGTAGATACTGGAGAAGCAAGTAAGTGTGTCTACGTGTTTCTGTTTCTTGGTTCCCATACACAGCTGTTCCTAGCGGTAGATTGTAGGGCTGTTTCGTGTATTCACGTGACTTCTTTGCCTCAGGGTGCGTGTTCATAGGACAGATGATGTTCTGGAAGTTTGTCCCACCATCCTGACTGAGGACAGCATGCAGGCTCAACATCTGGCAGCCACACTCGCACTCTACAACCTAGTAAAAGGACAGGTAATATGAGTCATAGCCTACAGGATGCAGTGGTTTTTTGCGTTTGGTCTGCTACATTTTGGTTCTGTTTGTGTGTGTAGTGAATTCTTTCCCCTCTTATTCTCTTACATAGTCAGTGCACCAGCTGCTTCCTCCAACATACAGAGATGTGTGGCTGGAGTGGAGAGACAGCGAGCAGCAGCAGGAGGAGGAGAGCCGCACTGCTGCCAACAAGCCTCGAGACCAGTTCATCTCCCGCCTACTTGCCAGACTCAAACAGCAGCAGAACCAGAGTCAATGGCAGGAGTCTCAATCCCATGGAAAGCATGGACTGAGCACAGCTGGCAATGAAGAACCTGAAGAATCATGGGAGAACCTGGCTGGTCTTGACATCGGGGAGAGAGGAGAAGAGCGGGAGGACAAGGGTGAGAAAAGAGCTGGGAGGAGGGAAGCAACTGGTCTTGAGGCAGCCAGAGAGCTCTTATTAAAGCTGAAGAAGTCACCACTCGCCCTCAAACTGCAGGTAAATACGCTTGAACTTTTTCACATTTGCATTAAATAAAGCCATGTTATTAATCAAGTATCCTATCTTCAAGGCAGAGCGAGAGCAACTTCCGGTCTTTCAACACCGTCATCGAGTCCTGGAGGCTTTGCAGCGCCACCCCGTGGTGGTGGTAGCTGGTGAAACTGGTAGTGGGAAGAGCACTCAGATTCCTCAGTTCCTCCTGGAGGATCTGTTGACTGGGGGAGCAGCGGCACAGTCCTGCAACATCGTGGTGACTCAGCCCCGCAGAATATCTGCCGTGAGTCTGGCCTGCAGAGTCAGCCAGGAGCTGGGCTGTGAGGATGGACCCGGGTCTAAGGTAGAAATGCACTTTTTTACATGTTAAGACCCTTTGTGTAAAACATTGTGATTAAATCTTGTGTCACTGCATCCTGATAGGATGCGCTGTAACCTGCCTTACTTGACCCTGTTTCATTTTGAATTTAGTCGTCATTGTGCGGGTATCAGATCCGGATGGAGAATCAGTCCGGAGACTGGACCCGTCTTCTGTACTGTACGACTGGAGTTCTGCTACGGAGACTACAGCATGACCGACACCTTAACTCCCTGACCCACATCATTGTAGACGAGGTACTTAGAGATCATAATCCGATACAGATTTTACACATTAAGTTATTATTGTTTTACACAGTAGGTTATTATTTCTTCTCATTCTCATTCTTCTTCTCATGCAATATATTAAAACTCCATCCCTTAGGTCCACGAGCGCAGTGTCCAGTCAGACTTCCTGCTAACCATCCTAAAAGATGTGGTGATGAAGAGATCTGACCTGCAGCTGATCCTCATGAGCGCCACGGTGGACTGTGACAAGTTCTCCAACTATTTCAACCGCTGCCCAGTGATCACCATTCCTGGCAGGACTTTCCCAGTGGAGGCAAGAGAGGCTTTACTAGTTTGTTTTTATTCAGTCTCCACCAGTGGCCCACCGGCCCTAAGCATTGGAGAATTTTTTTAATATGTACTTTTAAAGTTAGTGGAGTAAAGCAGTTGCTGTGACTTAAAGGGAGCCTGTTATGTTTTTCCTTATTGTCTGTCATTTCTGTTATTTTATATATACTTTTACAATGGTAAAGGTCTTAAACATGGCCAGAAGTTCAAATAATGACATCAGTGTATGTACAAGTAATCCCTATGAGCAAAAAGCTCAGGCTTCAGACTGCTCTAAACGTTCTGTTTCCAAAGGTTTTTTCCAACTCTCTTTTCTCCATATAAGGACAGCCAAGAGTGGATGTCCTTAATATGGTCATTTCAGTCCCACCCACCTGCTGTTCAAACCTTCTGTTTATGAGGGGCAGCCAATCAGAAGAAACATGGCTTAAAGGGAGAGGAGCTAAACTGGCTTGTTTCAGACAGAGGATTAACTGTGAGGCTGCTCCAAGGCCCAGGGTTACTGTGAATCATGCAAAGCTACATGCAAAGAGTCCAAAAGTAAAATTGTGGAACTGCAAATATCCCTTAGTCTGCTTTGATGGATGTGAATATCAGGGATGAACTGCATTTGCTTTTGGCCACCACAATTTAAGCAAAGAAGCAAGGATAAGGCCAGGAAACAGAGATATTTTCAATAATCTGTGTGTCTTTTGCAGGTGTTTCATTTAGAGGACATAGTGGAGCAGACAGGATACGTCTTAGAAAAGGACTCGGAGTACAGCCAGAAAATTCTTGAAGAAGAAGAGGAAGTCACCATCTCTGTCACACAAAAAGGTGGCAAGACTCTGCAGCATCAGGTAATGTTGCCTCTCTTTAACAGCCCTCTCTAGTAGTAGTCGAATGCTGTCTGTCAGTGTGTCTTGTCATTTTATGCCTTTTTTGTAGATCTAAGTTATCATCATAGTTATCCTATCCAGCCTCAGGTGAATGAGCACTTAGTGTAGTTTTTAAAGCTTTACATTAAAAAACTACAGTAACTGATCTTTTTTTTTAAATGCACTTGGAAGGCACCAGAAACAAGTTGTTAACATGATATTGACACATGCTCACATTTTATATTTATAAACTTTTTTACGCACAGCATTCATTCTTTTAGCTCTCGTTTGCTTGTACGTCCCCAGGGAGAAATATGCTCTTTAGAGCACTGCTCTGAGTGCACTGCTGTCGAGCTCTGTAAAGACCAGAGAGTTTGAGTGTCATTGATGTTGATGAGCACATTAGTTGTTGTTTAGATGTTGCTCGTACTTCACCAGGACTCTCAAACCAGGGTATTATAAAGTCTTCGAAATATGACTTCATCAGTATGCTCCTCTTTATTGCAGGAAGTGATAGTGAGGGACTCCTCCTCCGGTTGGGACCTGGGTCCTGATCTCGACCACTTCAGCAGCAGGACTCGACACGTTCTGCAGTATATGAACCCTAATAAGATCAACATGGACTTGCTAGTTGACCTCATGGACTACTTAGGTACATAAACTGACTTGTCTCTGGCAGCACTTAACACAGATTCATTCATGTTTTGTGTATTAATGGTATTTTTGTTTTTTTGTTGCCCTGTCAGACAAAGCACCACAGTTTGCAGATGTGGATGGAGCCATTCTAGTGTTCCTACCAGGTTTGGCTCACATCCAGCAGCTATATGACCTGCTATCCTCGGACAAGAGGTTTCGGGACAAAAACGGGTGGCGTACATGCACTGATGTACAGTAATCCAAAAGAAATGGTGGGACATAAACTTTACTCTCTGTCTCACTGTGACTTTTGACTGTCTTTTAGGTACAGGATTGTTGCTCTTCACTCGACTCTGTCATCAAAGGACCAGGCCGCTGCCTTCACAGTGCCCCCTCGTGGTGTTAGAAAGGTACTTTTAAATGTGCTGTAATCATAAAGAACAGCCAAGGAAATGTGATCCGATTTGTATATCTCACTACAACTGATCCTTCTGTGTGTTTGTGTTAAATAGAAAAGAAATCGCTAATCCAGTTCCCTGTCTTGTGTCACTTTTAGATTGTGCTGTCGACTAACATTGCTGAGACAGGCGTGACGATTCCTGACGTTGTGTTCGTCATTGACACTGGGAAGACCAAAGAAAATAAGTAAGAGCTCAAGAACAGCACCAGGAGAAAAAAGTACCAATATCATATATGTAGTTATTATATTATCTCCAACTTGTCTGTGCCTGTAAAGTGACTCCAGCAAGCAGGAGAAATCTTTCAGCACCTGTTTTGAAAATAGTAAAGTTCACAAAAAATAGCAATAATGACAAAAATGCTGCTTTAAAGAAAATCTTTTTGAAAATTAAAAAGATTGTGGACAGTTTTGGACCTGATGATGGCGCTAGATAATAAGCTAAGCAATTACTGCAGTTATCAAAAGTCATCCAAAATATCTCAACCAAATGTTATGATATTTAGTTAACCATTAACGTGGTTTTCACTCAGAACCACAAATGTCAGCGTCGTCATGATGCCAGAGGAAAATTCTCACCTAAGTCATTGGAATACAGTGTCTGGGAATACAGTGTCTGGGGAGTGTCTGCACCAGGTTTTATAACAATTCTTTCAGTGTTTGCTGAGAATAGTTTGCCATTTAGGAACCTTAGAATGATGCCACAAGCATGAATAATAGTGCATGCATAGACATAACTCCACTCTGCCATGTCTTTCAGGTATCATGAGAGCAGCCAGATGAGTTCTCTGGTGGAAACATTTATTTCCAAAGCCAGCGCCCTCCAGAGGCAGGGAAGAGCAGGACGTGTCAGAAACGGCTTCTGCCTCAGGCTCTACCCAAAATACAGGTATGGAGCTCATCCTCCACTGTGTAGACGTGTGGATGGAATCAAGTCCTGAAATCAAGAAAACAGATACTTCCTCATTAGACGTCCAGGATGTGTTCATCAAAAAGGACAGTAAATGAAACTATATTCCTGCTGTAGATCATGTGCTGATATTCGATTTCAGGTTTGATGCCTTCATGGATTACTCCATTCCAGAGATTCTGCGGGTCCCACTGGAGGAGCTTTGTCTTCACATCATGGTAACTAAACCATTCTGTCTCGTGCAGAAATAAAAATTCTCGCACAGGCAAACACTTGACTCCTCTTACTCCTCTCTGGTAGAAATGTCAGTACGGCTCCCCGGAGGACTTTTTGAGCCGCGCCCTGGATGCTCCTCAGCCCCAGTCGGTCAGTAATGCTGTAAACCTGCTGAGGAAGATCGGCGCGTGTCACCCCGATAATCACATTCTCACCCCTCTTGGTCACCACTTGGCGAGTCTGCCTGTCAATGTGAAGATTGGCAAGATGCTCATCTATGGAGCGATCTTCGGCTGCCTGGAGCCAATAGTACGTCTAACTGAGTAACTACTCAAAAAAACAGTTTGATCCTTTCCAAGCATGTGAGGATGACATCTTATGCCAGAATTTTACATTTTCATAATGGTTTTGTTTCATATCTTCCAATTAATATTAATTAAAGGTTTGTTTTAGGCAACCATCGCGGCAGCCATCACGGAGAAGTCTCCTTTCTCCACACCAATGAATAGAAAGGAAGAAGCTAACCTGGCCAAAGCTGCGCTGGCAATAGCCAACTCCGATCACCTGACCATCTACAACGCATATCTGGGGTACGACCTGGTCTGAAAATTTTAAAAGCCCTGTGTTGAAACCAAGACAGTGTAATTTCATCAGAGGAAATGTTTAGGAATCATGACACACAAATACAGATTTTTTTATTATTGATGCAGTCACTGGAAAGAAGCCATGGCTTTAGGAGGGCACTGAGCCAAGTCAGTCACCTGATCTCAAACCAACGGGGCATGCTTTTCAGTTACTGAAGGCAAAACCGAAGGTAGACAGAGCCACAAATAAAGGCCTAACAGAGCATCTCAAGGGAGGAAACACAGCATTTGGTGATGTCCATGGGTTCTAGACTTCAGGCAGCCATTGACTGCAAAGGATTTTCATCCAAGTATCAAAAACAATCCCGTGACTCTGTATAAAATATACTGTGGTGGAGGCACAAGTTTTAAAACAATGTGTCATTGTCCAAAAATATATATTTATATTTTAATGTTTAGACTTTTTTTTTTAAACTACATTTTTTGATAGCTGTAATCAGAGCAGATTGGAAGGACAAAAACAACCATTTTCAGTATTTGATTAGGTAATTCATCTCTGTTATCATTTCTCATGACCTTTTTACTTGTGTTCACTGTTGTACTGTCAGGTGGAAGAACTCACAGACTGACGGACTGAGAGCAGAAATGTCCTACTGTAGGAAACATTTTCTTAATCGAACAGCTCTCATTACAATTGAGGTAAAGTGTCACGTCTACTGCATGCATATTATTAAAATTTTAACCATGATTATTTTCTCATCTTCCTCCCATCTAATTCCATGTCCCTGACTCCACCTTCCATGCAGGATGTGAAGCATGAACTGGTGAAGATGATGGAGCAGGCAGGTTTCTGGTCGTCTCGCTCCTCCTCCTGTTCCAGCTTAAAGCCTCAGGGGGCCTCGCTGTCCAAGCAGCAGATCTATGTCCTGAATGCTGTGCTGACCGCGGGGCTCTATGACAGCGTGGCCCGGGTCCTGTGTACCCCCTCTGTGGATGTGCTTGAGCGAGTGGCCTGCACGGTGGAGACGCCTCAAGGCAAGGCTCAGGTCCACCCCTCATCTGTTAACCGCAACCTGCAGACACACGGCTGGCTGCTGTACCAAGAGAAGGTATGGATGACGTGTGTGTAAAGTCGTTATCGGTAATTCATACTTGTGCTAAAACATGTTTTTTTTTCTGCAGGTGAAATACACTAAGATCTATCTGCGAGACACCACTCTGATTTCTCCTTTCCCCATGCTGCTGTTTGGAGGCGACATTGATATTCAGCACAGGGAGAGGCTCATTACTCTGGATGGATGGATCCACTTTCAGGTTAGGTCACAGAGATTGCTCTAGGATTAGTTCAATATAGCATCAAAGCTGTCATTCAATTCAATTCAATTCAATTTTATTTATATAGCGCCAAATCACAACAACAGTCGCCTCAAGGCGCTTTATATTTTAGGGTAAAGACCCTACAATATTAGACAGAAAACAATCAGACGACCCCCTATGAGCAAGCACTTGGCAACATTGGGAAGGAAAAACTCCCTTTTAACAGGAAGAAACCTCCGGCAGGGGCAGCCATCTGCCGCGACCGGTTGGGGGTGAGGGGAAACAGAAGAGAGCAGAGGGAGACAGGACA